>JAPQWS010000164.1:0-42500 GCA_028651295.1 Catharanthus roseus
TAACATTAAAACCCTAAACCTTAAAAACCCGTAAAGCCCAAACCTTAAACCCTAAACCCAAACCCTAAACCCTAAACCATATACCATAAAACCTTGAATCGTAAAAACTCTAAACCCTAAAACCCAAACATGGAAAACCTATAACCCTAACATTGAAACCCTAAACCTTAAAACCCAAAAAGCCCAAACCCTGAACCCCAAACCCTAGACCCTAAACCCCAAACCCTAAACCCTAAACCTAAACCCTAAACCCAAACCCTAAACCCTAAACCCTATACCATAAAACCTTGAATCACAAAAGCCTAAACCCTAAACCCTAAACCCCAAATCCTAAACCCTGAACCCTAAACCCTAAACCCTAAAGCCCAAACCCTAAACCCTAAACCCAAACCCTAAACCCAAACCCTAAACCCTGAACCCTATACCATAAAACCTTGAATCACTAAACCCTAAACCCTAAACCCTAAACCCTCTAGGGTTAAACCCTAAAACCCAAACATGGAAAACCTTTAACCCTAACATTAAAACCCTAAACCTTAAAACCCGGAAAGCTCAAACCCTAAACCTTAAACCCTATACCATAAAACCTTGAATCAGAAAACCCTAAACCCTAAAACCCAAACATGGAAAAACCTATAACCCTAACATTGAAACCCTAAACCTTAAAACCCAAAAAGCCCAAACCCCCGAACCCTAAACCCAAACCCTAAACCCTATACCACAAAACCTTGAATCACTAAACCCTAAACCCTAAAGCCCAAATCCTAAACCCTAAACCCTAAAATCTTGAAGCACAAAATTGAAAACCCCAAACCCTAAACCCTAAACCCTAAACCCTAAAACCCTTAACCCTAAACCCTCTAGGGTTAAACCCTAAAACCCAAACATGGAAAACCTATAACCCTAACATTAAAACCCTAAACCTTAAAACCCAGAAAGCCCAAACCCTAAACCCTAAACCCAAACCCTAAACCCTAAACCCTATACCATAAAACCTTGAATCAGAAAACCCTAAACCCTAAAACCCAAACATGGAAAACCTATAACCCTAACATTGAAACCCTAAACCTTAAAACCCAAAAAGCCCAAACCCTGAACCCTAAACCCAAACCCTAAACCCTAAACCCTAAACCCAAACCCTAAACCCTAAACCTAAACCCTAAACCCAAACCCTAAACCCTAAACCCTATACCATAAAACCTTGAATCACAAAACCCTAAACCCAAACCCTAAACCCCAAACCCGAAACCCCCCTAAACCCTAAAGCCCAAACACTAAACCCTAAACCCAAACCCTAAACCCAAATCCTAAACCCTAAACCCTATACCATAAAACCTTGAATCACTAAACCCTAAACCCTAAAGCCCAAACCCTAAACCCTAAAGCCCAAACCCTAGACCCTAAACCCTAAACCCTAAAGCCCAAACCCTAAGCCCTAAACCCTAACCCCTAAACCGCAAACCCTAAACCCTAAACCCTAACCCCTGAACCCTAAACCTTAAACCCTAAACCCTAAAGCCCAAACCCTAAACCCTAAACCCAAACCCTAAACCCTATCCCATAAAACCTTGAATCAGTAAACCCTAAACCCTAAACCCTAAAATGTAAAACCCTAACATGGAAAAACTAAAACCCTAACATTGAAACCCAAAACCCTCTAAACCCTAAAGACTAAATCCAAAACACAAAACCCTAAACCCTAAACTATAAAACCAGAAATCTTAAACCCAAATCCCTAAACCCAAACCCTAAACCCTAAACCCTAAACCCTATACCATAAAACCTTGAATCACAAAACCCTAAACCCAAACCCTAAACACCCAAACCCTAAACCCCCCTAAACCCTAAACCCTAAAGCCCAAACCCTAAACCCTAAACCCAAACCCAAAACCCAAACCCTAAACCCTAAACCCTATACCATAAAACCTTGAATCACTAAACCCTAAACCCTAAAGCCCAAACCCTAAACCCTAAACCCTAAACATTAAACCCTAAAATCTTGAAGCACAAAATTGAAAACCCCAAACCCTAAACCCTAAACCCTAAACCCTAAAACCCTTAACCCTATACCCTCTAAGGTTAAACCCTAAAACCCAAACCCTAAACCCAAACCCTAAACCCAAACCCTAAACCCTAAACCCTAAACCCTAAAACCCTAAACCGCAAACCCTAAACCCTAAACCCTAAACCCCAAACCCTAAACCCCCCTAAACCCTAAACCCTAAAGCCCAAACCCTAAACCCAAACCCTAAACCGAAACCCTAAACCCTAAACCCTATACCATAAAACCTTGAATCACTAAACCCTAAACCCTAAAGCCCAAACCCTAAACCCTAAACCCTAAAATCTTGAAGCACAAAATTGAAAACCCCAAACCCTAAACCCTAAACCCTAAAATCCTTAACCCTAAACCCTCTAGGGTTAAACCCTAAAACCCAAACATGGAAAACCTATAACCCTAACATTAAAACCCTAAACCTTAAAACCCAGAAAGCCCAAACCTTAAACCCTAAACCCAAACCCTAAACCCTAAACCCTATACCATAAAACCTTGAATCAGAAAACTCTAAACCCTAAAACCCAAACATGGAAAACCTATAACCCTAACATTGAAACCCTAAACCTTAAAACCCAAAAAGCCCAAACCCTGAACCCCAAACCCTAGACCCTAAACCCCAAACCCTAAACCCTAAACCTAAACCCTAAACCCAAACCCTAAACCCTAAACCCTATACCATAAAAACCTTGAATCACAAAAAGCCTAAACCCTAAACCCTAAACCCCAAATCCTAAACCCCCGAACCCTAAACCCTAAACCCTAAAGCCCAAACCCTAAACCCTAAACCCAAACCCTAAACCCAAACCCTAAACCCTGAACCCTATACCATAAAACCTTGAATCACTAAACCCTAAACCCTAAACCCTAAAACCCTCTAGTGGTTAAACCCTAAAACCCAAACATGGAAAACCTTTAACCCTAACATTAAAAACCCTAAACCTTAAAACCCTGAAAGCTCAAACCCTAAACCCTAAACCCTATACCATAAAAACCTTGAATCGTAAAAACCCTAAACCCTAAAACCCAAACATGGAAAACCTATAACCCTAACATTGAAACCCTAAACCTTAAAAACCCAAAAAGCCCAAACCCCGAACCCTAAACCCAAACCCTAAACCCTATACCACAAAACCTTGAATCACTAAACCCTAAACCCTAAAGCCCAAATCCTAAACCCTAAACCCTAAAATCTTGAAGCACAAAAATTGAAAACCCCAAACCCTAAACCCTAAACCCTAAACCCTAAAACCCTTAACCCTAAACCCCTATGGTTAAACCCTAAAACCCAAACATGGAAAACCTATAACCCTAACATTAAAACCCTAAACCTTAAAACCCAGAAAGCCCAAACCCTAAACCCTAAACCCAAACCCTAAACCCTAAACCCTATACCATAAAACCTTGAATCGTAAAAACCCTAAACCCTAAAAACCCAAACATGGAAAACCTATAACCCTAACATTGAAACCCTAAACCTTAAAACCCAAAAAGCCCAAACCCTGAACCCTAAACCCAAACCCTAAACCCTAAACCCTAAACCCAAACCCTAAACCCTAAACCCTAAACCCTAAACCCAAACCCTAAACCCTAAACCCTAAACCCTAAACCCAAACCCTAAACCGAAACCCTAAACCCTAAACCCTATACCATAAAACCTTGAATCACTAAACCCTAAACCCTAAAGCCCAAACCCTAAACCCTAAACCCTAAAATCTTGAAGCACAAAATTGAAAACCCCAAACCCTAAACCCTAAACCCTAAAATCCTTAACCCTAAACCCTCTAGGGTTAAACCCTAAAACCCAAACATGGAAAACCTATAACCCTAACATTAAAACCCTAAACCTTAAAACCCAGAAAGCCCAAACCTTAAACCCTAAACCCAAACCCTAAACCCTAAACCCTATACCATAAAACCTTGAATCAGAAAACTCTAAACCCTAAAACCCAAACATGGAAAACCTATAACCCTAACATTGAAACCCTAAACCTTAAAACCCAAAAAGCCCAAACCCTGAACCCCAAACCCTAGACCCTAAACCCCAAACCCTAAACCCTAAACCTAAACCCTAAACCCAAACCCTAAACCCTAAACCCTATACCATAAAACCTTGAATCACAAAAGCCTAAACCCTAAACCCTAAACCCTAAACCCCAAATCCTAAACCCTGAACCCTAAACCCTAAACCCTAAAGCCCAAACCCTAAACCCTAAACCCAAACCCTAAACCCAAACCCTAAACCCTGAACCCTATACCATAAAACCTTGAATCACTAAACCCTAAACCCTAAACCCTAAACCCTCTAGGGTTAAACCCTAAAACCCAAACATGGAAAACCTTTAACCCTAACATTAAAACCCTAAACCTTAAAACCCGGAAAGCTCAAACCCTAAACCCTAAACCCTATACCATAAAACCTTGAATCAGAAAACCCTAAACCCTAAAACCCAAACATGGAAAACCTATAACCCTAACATTGAAACCCTAAACCTTAAAACCCAAAAAGCCCAAACCCTGAACCCTAAACCCAAACCCTAAACCCTATACCACAAAACCTTGAATCACTAAACCCTAAACCCTAAAGCCCAAATCCTAAACCCTAAACCCTAAAATCTTGAAGCACAAAATTGAAAACCCCAAACCCTAAACCCTAAACCCTAAAACCCTTAACCCTAAACCCTCTATGGTTAAACCCTAAAACCCAAACATGGAAAACCTATAACCCTAACATTAAAACCCTAAACCTTAAAACCCAGAAAGCCCAAACCCTAAACCCTAAACCCAAACCCTAAACCCTAAACCCTATACCATAAAACCTTGAATCAGAAAACCCTAAACCCTAAAACCCAAACATGGAAAACCTATAACCCTAACATTGAAACCCTAAACCTTAAAACCCAAAAAGCCCAAACCCTGAACCCTAAACCCAAACCCTAAACCCTAAACCCTAAACCCAAACCCTAAACCCTAAACCCTAAACCCTAAACCCAAACCCTAAACCCTAAACCTAAACCCTAAACCCAAACCCTAAACCCCAAACCCTAAACCCTAAACCCTAAAATCCTTAACCCTAAACCCTCTAGGGTTAAACCCTAAAACCCAAACATGGAAAACCTATAACCCTAACATTAAAACCCTAAACCTTAAAAACCCGTAAAGCCCAAACCTTAAACCCTAAACCCAAACCCTAAACCCTAAACCCTATACCATAAAACCTTGAATCAGAAAACTCTAAACCCTAAAACCCAAACATGGAAAACCTATAACCCTAACATTGAAACCCTAAACCTTAAAAACCCAAAAAAGCCCAAACCCCCGAACCCCAAACCCTAGACCCTAAACCCCAAACCCTAAACCCTAAACCTAAACCCTAAACCCAAACCCTAAACCCTAAACTCTATACCATAAAACCTTGAATCACAAAAAGCCTAAACCCTAAACCCTAAACCCTAAACCCCAAATCCTAAACCCTGAACCCTAAACCCTAAACCCTAAAGCCCAAACCCTAAACCCTAAACCCAAACCCTAAACCCAAACCCTAAACCCCGAACCCTATACCATAAAAACCTCGAATCACTAAACCCTAAACCCTAAACCCTAAACCCTCTAGGGTTAAACCCTAAAACCCAAACATGGAAAACCTTTAACCCTAACATTAAAACCCTAAACCTTAAAACCCGGAAAGCTCAAACCCTAAACCCTAAACCCTATACCATAAAACCTTGAATCAGAAAACCCTAAACCCTAAAACCCAAACATGGAAAACCTATAACCCTAACATTGAAACCCTAAACCTTAAAACCCAAAAAGCCCAAACCCTGAACCCTAAACCCAAACCCTAAACCCTATACCACAAAACCTTGAATCACTAAACCCTAAACCCTAAAGCCCAAATCCTAAACCCTAAACCCTAAAATCTTGAAGCACAAAATTGAAAACCCCAAACCCTAAACCCTAAACCCTAAACCCTAAAACCCTTAACCCTAAACCCTCTAGGGTTAAACCCTAAAACCCAAACATGGAAAACCTATAACCCTAACATTAAAACCCTAAACCTTAAAACCCAGAAAGCCCAAACCCTAAACCCTAAACCCAAACCCTAAACCCTAAACCCTATACCATAAAACCTTGAATCAGAAAACCCTAAACCCTAAAACCCAAACATGGAAAACCTATAACCCTAACATTGAAACCCTAAACCTTAAAACCCAAAAAGCCCAAACCCTGAACCCTAAACCCAAACCCTAAACCCTAAACCCTAAACCCAAACCCTAAACCCTAAACCCTAAACCCTAAACCCAAACCCTAAACCCTAAACCTAAACCCTAAACCCAAACCCTAAACCCTAAACCCTATACCATAAAACCTTGAATCACAAAACCCTAAACCCAAACCCTAAACCCCAAACCCGAAACCCCCCTAAACCCTAAAGCCCAAACCCTAAACCCTAAACCCAAACCCTAAACCCAAACCCTAAACCCTAAACCCTATACCATAAAACCTTGAATCACTAAACCCTAAACCCTAAAGCCCAAACCCTAAACCCTAAAGCCCAAACCCTAAACCCTAAACCCTAAACCCTAAAGCCCAAACCCTAAGCCCTAAACCCTAACCCCTAAACCCCAAACCCTAAACCCTAAACCCTAACCCCTGAACCCTAAACCTTAAACCCTAAACCCTAAAGCCCAAACCCTAAACCCTAAACCCAAACCCTAAACCCTATCCCATAAAACCTTGAATCAGTAAACCCTAAACCCTAAACCCTAAAATGTAAAACCCTAACATTGAAACCCAAAACCCTCTAAACCCTAAAGACTAAATCCAAAACACAAAACCCTAAACCCTAAACTATAAAACCAGAAATCTTAAACCCAAACCCTAAACCCTAAACCCTAAACCCTATACCATAAAACCTTGAATCACAAAACCCTAAACCCAAACCCTAAACACCAAACCCTAAACCCCCCTAAACCCTAAACCCTAAAGCCCAAACCCTAAACCCTAAACCCAAACCCAAAACCCAAACCCTAAACCCTAAACCCTATACCATAAAACCTTGAATCACTAAACCCTAAACCCTAAAGCCCAAACCCTAAACCCTAAACCCTAAAACCCTAAACCGCAAACCCTAAACCCTAAACCCTAAACCCCAAACCCTAAACCCCCCTAAACCCTAAACCCTAAAGCCCAAACCCTAAACCCAAACCCTAAACCGAATCCCTAAACCCTAAACCCTATACCATAAAACCTTGAATCACTAAACCCTAAACCCTAAAGCCCAAACCCTAAACCCTAAACCTTAAACCCTAAACCCTAAAATCTTGAAGCACAAAATTGAAAACCCCAAACCCTAAACCCTAAACCCTAAAATCCTTAACCCTAAACCCTCTAGGGTTAAACCCTAAAACCCAAACATGGAAAACCTATAACCCTAACATTAAAACCCTAAACCTTAAAACCCAGAAAGCCCAAACCTTAAACCCTAAACCCAAACCCTAAACCCTAAACCCTATACCATAAAACCTTGAATCAGAAAACTCTAAACCCTGAACCCCAAACCCTAGACCCTAAACCCCAAACCCTAAACCCCAAACCCGAAACCCCCCTAAACCCTAAAGCCCAAACCCTAAACCCTAAACCCAAACCCTAAACCCAAACCCTAAACCCTAAACCCTATACCATAAAACCTTGAATCACTAAACCCTAAACCCTAAAGCCCAAACCCTAAACCCTAAAGCCCAAACCCTAAACCCTAAACCCTAAACCCTAAAGCCCAAACCCTAAGCCCTAAACCCTAACCCCTAAACCCCAAACCCTAAACCCTAAACCCTAACCCCTGAACCCTAAACCTTAAACCCTAAACCCTAAAGCCTAAACCCTAAACCCTAAACCCAAACCCTAAACCCTATCCCATAAAACCTTGAATCAGTAAACCCTAAACCCTAAACCCTAAAATGTAAAACCCTAACATGGAAAAACTAAAACCCTAACATTGAAACCCAAAACCCTCTAAACCCTAAAGACTAAATCCAAAACACAAAACCCTAAACCCTAAACTATAAAACCAGAAATCTTAAACCCAAACCCTAAACCCTAAACCCTAAACCCTATACCATAAAACCTTGAATCACAAAACCCTAAACCCAAACCCTAAACACCAAACCCTAAACCCCCCTAAACCCTAAACCCTAAAGCCCAAACCCTAAACCCTAAACCCAAACCCAAAACCCAAACCCTAAACCCTAAACCCTATACCATAAAACCTTGAATCACTAAACCCTAAACCCTAAAGCCCAAACCCTAAACCCTAAACCCTAAAACCCTAAACCGCAAACCCTAAACCCTAAACCCTAAACCCCAAACCCTAAACCCCCCTAAACCCTAAACCCTAAAGCCCAAACCCTAAACCCAAACCCTAAACCGAATCCCTAAACCCTAAACCCTATACCATAAAACCTTGAATCACTAAACCCTAAACCCTAAAGCCCAAACCCTAAACCCTAAACCTTAAACCCTAAACCCTAAAATCTTGAAGCACAAAATTGAAAACCCCAAACCCTAAACCCTAAACCCTAAAATCCTTAACCCTAAACCCTCTAGGGTTAAACCCTAAAACCCAAACATGGAAAACCTATAACCCTAACATTAAAACCCTAAACCTTAAAACCCAGAAAGCCCAAACCTTAAACCCTAAACCCAAACCCTAAACCCTATACCATAAAACCTTGAATCAGAAAACTCTAAACCCTGAACCCCAAACCCTAGACCCTAAACCCCAAACCCTAAACCCTAAACCTAAACCCTAAACCCAAACCCTAAACCCTAAACCCTATACCATAAAACCTTGAATCACAAAAGCCTAAACCCTAAACCCTAAACCCTAAACCCCAAATCCTAAACCCTGAACCCTAAACCCTAAACCCTAAAGCCCAAACCCTAAACCCTAAACCCAAACCCTAAACCCAAACCCTAAACCCTGAACCCTATACCATAAAACCTTGAATCACTAAACCCTAAACCCTAAACCCTAAACCCTCTAGGGTTAAACCCTAAAACCCAAACATGGAAAACCTTTAACCCTAACATTGAAACCCTAAACCTTAAAACCTAAAAAGCCCAAACCCTGAACCCTAAACCCTAAACCCTAAACCCCAAACCCTAAACCCTAAACCCTAAACCCTAAAACCCTTAACCCTATACCCTCTAAGGTTAAACCCTAAAACCCAAACCCTAAACCCAAACCCTAAACCCAAACCCTAAACCCTAAACCCTAAACCCTAAAACCCTAAACCGCAAACCCTAAACCCTAAACCCTAAACCCCAAACCCTAAACCCCCCTAAACCCTAAACCCTAAAGCCCAAACCCTAAACCCAAACCCTAAACCGAAACCCTAAACCCTAAACCCTATACCATAAAACCTTGAATCACTAAACCCTAAACCCTAAAGCCCAAACCCTAAACCCTAAACCTCAAACCCTAAACCCTAAAATCTTAAAGCACAAAATTGAAAACCCCAAACCCTAAACCCTAAACCCTAAAATCCTTAACCCTAAACCCTCTAGGGTTAAACCCTAAAACCCAAACATGGAAAACCTATAACCCTAACATTAAAACCCTAAACCTTAAAACCCAGAAAGCCCAAACCTTAAACCCTAAACCCAAACCCTAAACCCTAAACCCTATACCATAAAACCTTGAATCAGAAAACTCTAAACCCTAAAACCCAAACATGGAAAACCTATAACCCTAACATTGAAACCCTAAACCTTAAAACCCAAAAAGCCGAAACCCTGAACCCCAAACCCTAAACCCTAAACCCCAAACCCTAAACCCTAAACCTAAACCCTAAACCCAAACCCTAAACCCTAAACCCTATACCATAAAACCTTGAATCACAAAAGCCTAAACCCTAAACCCTAAACCCTAAACCCCAAATCCTAAACCCTGAACCCTAAACCCTAAACCCTAAAGCCCAAACCCTAAACCCTAAACCCAAACCCTAAACCCAAACCCTAAACCCTAAACCCTATACCATAAAACCTTGAATCACTAAACCCTAAACCCTAAAGCCCAAACCCTAAACCCTAAAGCCCAAACCCTAAACCCTAAAGCCCAAACCCTAAGCCCTAAACCCTAACCCCTAAACCCCAAACCCTAAACCCTAAACCCTAACCCCTGAACCCTAAACCTTAAACCCTAAACCCTAAAGCCCAAACCCTAAACCCTAAACCCAAACCCTAAACCCTATCCCATAAAACCTTGAATCAGTAAACCCTAAACCCTAAACCCTAAAATGTAAAACCCTAACATGGAAAAACTAAAACCCTAACATTGAAACCCAAAACCCTCTAAACCCTAAAGACTAAATCCAAAACACAAAACCCTAAACCCTAAACTATAAAACCAGAAATCTTAAACCCAAATCCCTAAACCCAAACCCTAAACCCTAAACCCTATACCATAAAACCTTGAATCACAAAACCCTAAACCCAAACCCTAAACCCCAAACCCTAAACCCCCTAAACCCTAAACCCTAAAGCCCAAACCCTAAACCCTAAACCCAAACCCAAAACCCAAACCCTAAACCCTAAACCCTATACCATAAAACCTTGAATCACTAAACCCTAAACCCTAAAGCCCAAACCCTAAACCCTAAACCCTAAACATTAAACCCTAAAATCTTGAAGCACAAAATTGAAAACCCCAAACCCTAAACCCTAAACCCTAAAACCCTTAACCCTATACCCTCTAAGGTTAAACCCTAAAACCCAAACCCTAAACCCAAACCCTAAACCCAAACCCTAAACCCTAAACCCTAAAACCCTAAACCGCAAACCCTAAACCCTAAACCCTAAACCCCAAACCCTAAACCCCCTAAACCCTAAACCCTAAAGCCCAAACCCTAAACCCAAACCCTAAACCGAAACCCTAAACCCTAAACCCTATACCATAAAACCTTGAATCACTAAACCCTAAACCCTAAAGCCCAAACCCTAAACCCTAAACCCTAAACATTAAACCCTAAAATCTTGAAGCACAAAATTGAAAACCCCAAACCCTAAACCCTAAACCCTAAACCCTAAACCCTAAAACCCTTAACCCTACACCCTCTAAGGTTAAACCCTAAAACCCAAACCCTAAACCCAAACCCTAAACCCAAACCCTAAACCCTAAACCTTAAACCCTAAAACCCTAAACCGCAAACCCTAAACCCTAAACCCTAAACCCCAAACCCTAAACCCCCCTAAACCCTAAACCCTACAGCCCAAACCCTAAACCCAAACCCTAAACCGAAACCCTAAACCCTAAACCCTATACCATAAAACCTTGAATCACTAAACCCTAAACCCTAAAGCCCAAACCCTTAACCCTAAACCTTAAACCCTAAACCCTAAAATCTTGAAGCACAAAATTGAAAACCCCAAACCCTAAACCCTAAACCCTAAAATCCTTAACCCTAAACCCTCTAGGGTTAAACCCTAAAACCCAAACATGGAAAACCTATAACCATAACATTAAAACCCTAAACCTTAAAACCCAGAAAGCCCAAACCTTAAACCCTAAACCCAAACCCTAAACCCTAAACCCTATACCATAAAACCTTGAATCAGAAAACTCTAAACCCTAAAACCCAAACATGGAAAACCTATAACCCTAACATTGAAACCCTAAACCTTAAAACCCAAAAAGCCGAAACCCTGAACCCCAAACCCTAAACCCTAAACCCCAAACCCTAAACCCTAAACCTAAACCCTAAACCCAAACCCTAAACCCTAAACCCTATACCATAAAACCTTGAATCACAAAAGCCTAAACCCTAAACCCTAAACCCTAAACCCCAAATCCTAAACCCTGAACCCTAAACCCTAAACCCTAAAGCCCAAACCCTAAACCCTAAACCCAAACCCTAAACCCAAACCCTAAACCCTGAACCCTATACCATAAAACCTTGAATCACTAAACCCTAAACCCTAAACCCTAAACCCTCTAGGGTTAAACCCTAAAACCCAAACATTGAAAACCATTAACCCTAACATTAAAACCCTAAACCTTAAAACCCGGAAAGCTCAAACCCTAAACCCTAAACCCAAACCCTAAACCCTATACCATAAAACCTTGAATCAGAAAACCCTAAACCCTAAAACCCAAACATGGAAAACCTATAACCCTAACATTGAAACCCTAAACCTTAAAACCCAAAAAGCCCAAACCCTGAACCCTAAACCCAAACCCTAAACCCTATACCACAAAACCTTGAATCACTAAACCCTAAACCCTAAAGCCCAAATCCTAAACCCTAAACCCTAAAATCTTGAAGCACAAAATTGAAAACCCCAAACCCTAAACCCTAAACCCTAAACCCTAAAACCCTTAACCCTAAACCCTCTAGGGTTAAACCCTAAAACCCAAACATGGAAAACCTATAACCCTAACATTAAAACCCTAAACCTTAAAACCCAGAAAGCCCAAACCCTAAACCCTAAACCCAAACCCTAAACCCTAAACCCTATACCATAAAACCTTGAATCAGTAAAAACCCTAAACCCTAAAACCCAAACATGGAAAACCTATAACCCTAACATTGAAACCCTAAACCTTAAAACCCAAAAAGCCCAAACCCTGAACCCTAAACCCAAACCCTAAACCCTAAACCCTAAACCCAAACCCTAAACCCTAAACCTAAACCCTAAACCCAAACCCTAAACCCTAAACCCTATACCATAAAACCTTGAATCACAAAACCCTAAACCCAAACCCTAAACCCCAAACCCTAAACCCCCCTAAACCCTAAAGCCCAAACCCTAAACCCTAAACCGCAAACCCTAAACCCTAAACCCTAAACCCCAAACCCTAAACCCCCCTAAACCCTTAACCCTAAAGCCCAAACCCTAAACTCTAAACCCAAACCCTAAACCCTAAACCCTATACCATAAAGCCTTGAATCACTAAACCCTAAAAACTAAACCCTAAACCCTAAAATCTTGAAGCACAAAATTGAAAACCCCAAACCCTAAACCCTAAACCCTAAAACCCTTAACCATAAACCCTCTAGGGTTAAACCCTAAAACCCAAACATGCAAAACCTATAACCCTAACATTAAATCCCTAAACCATGAAACCCAGAAAGCCCAAACCTTAAACCCTAAACCCAAACCCTAAACCCTAAACCCTATACCATAAAACCTTGAATCAGGAAACACTAAACCCTAAAACCCAGACATGGAAAACCTATAACCCTAACATTGAAACCCTAAACCTTAAAACCCAAAAAGCCCAAACCCTGAACCCTAAAACCTTGAATCACTAAGCCCTAAACCCTAAATCCTAAAACCTTAAAGCACAAAATTGAAAACCCCAAACCCTAAACCCTTAACCCTAAACCCTCTAGGGTTAAACCCTAAAACCCAAACATGGAAAACCTATAACCCTAACATTGAAACCCTAAACCTTAAAACCCAAAAAGCCCAAACCCTAAACTCTATACCATAAAACCTTGAATCACAAAACCCTAAACCCTAAGCCCTAAACCCTAAAACCCTTAACCCTAAACCCCTTAGGGTTAAACCCTAAAACCCAAAAATGGAAAACCTATAACCCTAACATTGAAACCCTAAACCTTAAAAACCCAAAAAGGCCCAAACCCCCGAACCCTAAAAACTAAACCCTAAACCCCAAACCCTAAACCCTAAACCTAAACCCTAAACCCAAACCCTAAACCCTAAACCCTATACCATAAAACCTTGAATCACAAAACCCTAAACCCTAAAACCCAAACATGGAAAACGTATAACCCTAACATTGAAACCCTAAACCTTAAAATCCAAAAAGCCCAAACCCTGAACCCTAAACCCAAACCCTAAACCCTAAACCCTAATCCCAAACCCTAAACCCTAAACCTAAACCCTAAACCCAAACCCTAAACCCTAAACCCTATACCATAAAACCTTGAATCACAAAACCCTAAACCCAAACCCTAAACCCCAAACCCTAAACCCCCCTAAACCCTAAAGCCCAAACCCTAAACCCTAAACCGCAAACCCTAAACCCTAAACCCTAAACCCCAAACCCTAAACCCCCCTAAACCCTTAACCCTAAAGCCCAAACCCTAAACTCTAAACCCAAACCCTAAACCCTAAACCCTATACCATAATGCCTTGAATCACTAAACCCTAAACCCTAAAGCCCAAACCCTAAACCCTAAACCCTAAACCCTAAAATCTTGAAGCACAAAATTGAAAACCCCAAACCCTAAACCCTAAACCCTAAAACCCTTAACCATAAGCCCTCTAGGGTTAAACCCTAAAACCCAAACATGCAAAACCTATAACCCTAACATTAAAACCCTAAACCATAAAACCCAGAAAGCCCAAACCTTAAACCCTAAACCCAAACCCTAAACCCTATACCATAAAACCTTGAATCACAAAAGCCTAAACCCTAAACCCTAAACCCTAAACCCCAAATCCTAAACCCTGAACCCTAAACCCTAAACCCTAAAGCCCAAACCCTAAACCCTAAACCCAAACCCTAAACCCAAACCCTAAACCCTGAACCCTATACCATAAAACCTTGAATCACTAAACCCTAAACCCTAAACCCTAAACCCTCTAGGGTTAAACCCTAAAACCCAAACATGGAAAACCTTTAACCCTAACATTAAAACCCTAAACCTTAAAACCCGGAAAGCTCAAACCCTAAACCCTAAACCCAAACCCTAAACCCTATACCATAAAACCTTGAATCAGAAAACCCTAAACCCTAAAACCCAAACATGGAAAACCTATAACCCTAACATTGAAACCCTAAACCTTAAAACCCAAAAAGCCCAAACCCTGAACCCTAAACCCAAACCCTAAACCCTATACCACAAAACCTTGAATCACTAAACCCTAAACCCTAAAGCCCAAATCCTAAACCCTAAAATCTTGAAGCACAAAATTGAAAACCCCAAACCCTAAACCCTAAACCCTAAACCCTAAAACCCTTAACCCTAAACCCTCTAGGGTTAAACCCTAAAACCCAAACATGGAAAACCTATAACCCTAACATTAAAACCCTAAACCTTAAAACCCAGAAAGCCCAAACCCTAAACCCTAAACCCAAACCCTAAACCCTAAACCCTATACCATAAAACCTTGAATCAGAAAACCCTAAACCCTAAAACCCAAACATGGAAAACCTATAACCCTAACATTGAAACCCTAAACCTTAAAACCCAAAAAGCCCAAACCCTGAACCCTAAACCCAAACCCTAAACCCTAAACCCTAAACCCAAACCCTAAACCCTAAACCTAAACCCTAAACCCTAAACCGCAAACCCTAAACCCTAAACCCTAAACCCCAAACCCTAAACCCCCCTAAACCCTTAACCCTAAAGCCCAAACCCTAAACTCTAAACCCAAACCCTAAACCCTAAACCCTATACCATAATGCCTTGAATCACTAAACCCTAAACCCTAAAGCCCAAACCCTAAACCCTAAACCCTAAAATCTTGAAGCACAAAATTGAAAACCCCAAACCCTAAACCCTAAACCCTAATACCCTTAACCATAAACCCTCTAGGGTTAAACCCTAAAACCCAAACATGCAAAACCTATAACCCTAACATTAAAACCCTAAACCATAAAACCCAGAAAGCCCAAACCTTAAACCCTAAACCCAAACCCTAAACCCTATACCATAAAACCTTGAATCACAAAAGCCTAAACCCTAAACCCTAAACCCTAAACCCCAAATCCTAAACCCTGAACCCTAAACCCTAAACCCTAAAGCCCAAACCCTAAACCCTAAACCCAAACCCTAAACCCAAACCCTAAACCCTGAACCCTATACCATAAAACCTTGAATCACTAAACCCTAAACCCTAAACCCCTTCAGTGGTTAAACCCTAAAACCCAAACATGGAAAACCTTAACCCTAACATTAAAACCCTAAACCTTAAAACCCGGAAAGCTCAAACCCTAAACCCTAAACCCAAACCCTAAACCCAATACCATAAAACCTTGAATCAGAAAACCCTAAACCCTAAAACCCAAACATGGAAAACCTATAACCCTAACATTGAAACCCTAAACCTTAAAACCCAAAAAGCCCAAACCCTGAACCCTAAACCCAAACCCTAAACCCTATACCACAAAACCTTGAATCACTAAACCCTAAACCCTAAAGCCCAAATCCTAAACCCTAAACCCTAAAATCTTGAAGCACAAAATTGAAAACCCCAAACCCTAAACCCTAAACCCTAAACCCTAAAACCCTTAACCCTAAACCCTCTAGGGTTAAACCCTAAAACCCAAACATGGAAAACCTATAACCCTAACATTAAAACCCTAAACCTTAAAACCCAGAAAGCCCAAACCCTAAACCCTAAACCCAAACCCTAAACCCTAAACCCTATACCATAAAACCTTGAATCAGAAAACCCTAAACCCTAAAACCCAAACATGGAAAACCTATAACCCTAACATTGAAACCCTAAACCTTAAAACCCAAAAAGCCCAAACCCTGAACCCTAAACCCAAACCCTAAACCCTAAACCCTAAACCCAAACCCTAAACCCTAAACCTAAACCCTAAACCCAAACCCTAAACCCTAAACCCTATACCATAAAACCTTGAATCACAGAACCCTAAACCCAAACCCTAAACGCCCCTAAACCCTAAAGCCCAAACCCTAAACCCTAAACCGCAAACCCTAAACCCTAAACCCTAAACCCCAAACCCTAAACCCCCCTAAACCCTTAACCCTAAAGCCCAAACCCTAAACTCTAAACCCAAACCCTAAACCCTAAACCCTATACCATAAAGCCTTGAATCACTAAACCCTAAACCCTAAAGCCCAAACCCTAAACCCTAAACCCTAAACCCTAAACCCTAAAATCTTGAAGCACAAAATTGAAAACCCTAAACCCTAAACCCTAAACCCTAAACCCTTAACCCTAAACCCTCTAGGGTTAAACCCTAAAACCCAAACATGGAAAACCTATAACCCTAACATTGAAACCCTAAACCTTAAAACCCAAAAAGCCCAAACCCTAAACCCCATACCATAAAACCTTGAATCACAAAACCCTAAACCCTAAGCCCTAAACCCTAAAACCCTTAACCCTAAACCCCTTAGGGTTAAACCCTAAAACCCAAAAATGGAAAACCTATAACCCTAACATTGAAACCCTAAACCTTAAAACCCAAAAAGCCCAAACCCTGAACCCTAAAAACTAAACCCTAAACCCCAAACCCTAAACCCTAAACCTAAACCCTAAACCCAAACCCTAAACCCTAAACCCTATACCATAAAACCTTGAATCACAGAACCCTAAACCCAAACCCTAAACGCCCCTAAACCCTAAAGCCCAAACCCTAAACCCTAAACCGCAAACCCTAAACCCTAAACCCTAAACCCCAAACCCTAAACCCCCCTAAACCCTTAACCCTAAAGCCCAAACCCTAAACTCTAAACCCAAACCCTAAACCCTAAACCCTATACCATAAAGCCTTGAATCACTAAACCCTAAACCCTAAAGCCCAAACCCTAAACCCTAAACCCTAAACCCTAAACCCTAAAATCTTGAAGCACAAAATTGAAAACCCCAAACCCTAAACCCTAAACCCCTAAAACCCTTAACCATAAAACCCTTTCAGGGTTAAACCCTAAAACCCAAACATGCAAAACCTATAACCCTAACATTAAAACCCTAAACCATAAAACCCAGAAAGCCCAAACCTTAAACCCTAAACCCAAACCCTAAACCCTAAACCCTATACCATAAAACCTTGAATTAGAAAACTCTAAACCCTAAAACCCAGACATGGAAAACCTATAACCCTAACATTGAAACCCTAAACCTTAAAACCCAAAAAGCCCAAACCCTGAACCCTAAACCCGAAAACCTTGAATCACTAAGCCCTAAACCCTAAATCCTAAAACCTTAAAGCACAAAATTGAAAACCCCAAACCCTAAACCCTTAACCCTAAACCCTCTAGTGTTAAACTCTAAAACCCAAACATGGAAAACCTATAACCCTAACATTGAAACCCTAAACCTTAAAACCCAAAAAGCCCAAACCCTAAACCCCATACCATAAAACCTTGAATCACAAAACCCTAAACCCTAAGCCCTAAACCCTAAAACCCTTAACCCTAAACCCCTTAGGGTTAAACCCTAAAACCCAAAAATGGAAAACCTATAACCCTAACATTGAAACCCTAAACCTTAAAACCCAAAAAGCCCAAACCCTGAACCCTAAAAACTAAACCCTAAACCCCAAACCCTAAACCCTAAACCTAAACCCTAAACCCAAACCCTAAACCCTAAACCCTATACCATAAAACCTTGAATCACAAAACCCTAAACCCTAAACCCTAAACCTTAAAACCCAAAAAGCCCAAACCCTGAACCCTAAACCCAAACCCTAAACCCTAATCCCTAAACCCAAACCCTAAACCCTAAACCTAAACCCTAAACCCAAACCCTAAACCCTAAACCCTATACCATAAAACCTTGAATCACAAAACCCTAAACCCAAACCCTAAACCCCAAACCCTAAACCCCCCTAAACCCTAAAGCCCAAACCCTAAACCCTAAACCGCAAACCCTAAACCCTAAACCCTAAACCCCAAACCCTAAACCCCCCTAAACCCTTAACCCTAAAGCCCAAACCCTAAACTCTAAACCCAAACCCTAAACCCTAAACCCTATACCATAATGCCTTGAATCACTAAACCCTAAACCCTAAAGCCCAAACCCTAAACCCTAAACCCTAAAATCTTGAAGCACAAAATTGAAAACCCCAAACCCTAAACCCTAAACCCTAAAACCCTTAACCATAAACCCTCTAGGGTTAAACCCTAAAACCCAAACATGCAAAACCTATAACCCTAACATTAAAACCCTAAACCATAAAACCCAGAAAG
Organism: Catharanthus roseus; assembly: GCA_028651295.1. NCBI lineage: Eukaryota > Viridiplantae > Streptophyta > Magnoliopsida > Gentianales > Apocynaceae > Catharanthus > Catharanthus roseus. Next base: position 18,976 of record JAPQWS010000164.1, read on the forward strand.
CCCAAACCTTAAACCCTAAACCCAAACCCTAAACCCTATACCATAAAACCTTGAATCACAAAAGCCTAAACCCTAAACCCTAAACCCTAAACCCCAAATCCTAAACCCTGAACCCTAAACCCTAAACCCTAAAGCCCAAACCCTAAACCCTAAACCCAAACCCTAAACCCAAACCCTAAACCCTGAACCCTATACCATAAAACCTTGAATCACTAAACCCTAAACCCTAAACCCTAAACCCTCTAGGGTTAAACCCTAAAACCCAAACATGGAAAACCTTTAACCCTAACATTAAAACCCTAAACCTTAAAACCCGGAAAGCTCAAACCCTAAACCCTAAACCCAAACCCTAAACCCTATACCATAAAACCTTGAATCAGAAAACCCTAAACCCTAAAACCCAAACATGGAAAACCTATAACCCTAACATTGAAACCCTAAACCTTAAAACCCAAAAAGCCCAAACCCTGAACCCTAAACCCAAACCCTAAACCCTATACCACAAAACCTTGAATCACTAAACCCTAAACCCTAAAGCCCAAATCCTAAACCCTAAACCCTAAAATCTTGAAGCACAAAATTGAAAACCCCAAACCCTAAACCCTAAACCCTAAACCCTAAAACCCTTAACCCTAAACCCTCTAGGGTTAAACCCTAAAACCCAAACATGGAAAACCTATAACCCTAACATTAAAACCCTAAACCTTAAAACCCAGAAAGCCCAAACCCTAAACCCTAAACCCAAACCCTAAACCCTAAACCCTATACCATAAAAACCTTGAATCGAAAAACCCTAAACCCTAAAACCCAAACATGGAAAACCTATAACCCTAACATTGAAACCCTAAACCTTAAAACCCAAAAAAGCCCAAACCCTCGAACCCTAAACCCAAACCCTAAACCCTAAACCCTAAACCCAAACCCTAAACCCTAAACCTAAACCCTAAACCCAAACCCTAAACCCTAAACCCTATACCATAAAACCTTGAATCACAGAACCCTAAACCCAAACCCTAAACACCAAACCCTAAACGCCCCTAAACCCTAAAGCCCAAACCCTAAACCCTAAACCGCAAACCCTAAACCCTAAACCCTAAACCCCAAACCCTAAACCCCCCTAAACCCTTAACCCTAAAGCCCAAACCCTAAACTCTAAACCCAAACCCTAAACCCTAAACCCTATACCATAAAGCCTTGAATCACTAAACCCTAAACCCTAAAGCCCAAACCCTAAACCCTAAACCCTAAACCCTAAACCCTAAAATCTTGAAGCACAAAATTGAAAACCCCAAACCCTAAACCCTAAACCCTAAAACCCTTAACCATAAACCCTCTAGGGTTAAACCCTAAAACCCAAACATGCAAAACCTATAACCCTAACATTAAAACCCTAAACCATAAAACCCAGAAAGCCCAAACCTTAAACCCTAAACCCAAACCCTAAACCCTAAACCCTATACCATAAAACCTTGAATTAGAAAACTCTAAACCCTAAAACCCAGACATGGAAAACCTATAACCCTAACATTGAAACCCTAAACCTTAAAACCCAAAAAGCCCAAACCCTGAACCCTAAACCCGAAAACCTTGAATCACTAAGCCCTAAACCCTAAATCCTAAAACCTTAAAGCACAAAATTGAAAACCCCAAACCCTAAACCCTTAACCCTAAACCCTCTAGTGTTAAACTCTAAAACCCAAACATGGAAAACCTATAACCCTAACATTGAAACCCTAAACCTTAAAAACCCAAAAAAGCCCAAACCCTAAACCCCCATACCATAAAACCTTGAATCACAAAACCCTAAACCCTAAGCCCTAAACCCCTAAAACCCTTAACCCTAAACCCCTTAGGGTTAAACCCTAAAACCCAAAAATGGAAAACCTATAACCCTAACATTGAAACCCTAAACCTTAAAACCCAAAAAGCCCAAACCCTGAACCCTAAAAACTAAACCCTAAACCCCAAACCCTAAACCCTAAACCTAAACCCTAAACCCAAACCCTAAACCCTAAACCCTATACCATAAAACCTTGAATCACAAAACCCTAAACCCTAAAACCCAAACATGGAAAACCTATAACCCTAACATTGAAACCCTAAACCTTAAAACCCAAAAAGCCCAAACCCTGAACCCTAAACCCAAACCCTAAACCCTAATCCCTAAACCCAAACCCTAAACCCTAAACCTAAACCCTAAACCCAAACCCTAAACCCTAAACCCTATACCATAAAACCTTGAATCACAAAACCCTAAACCCTAAACTCTAAACCCTAAACCCCAAACCCTAAACCCTAAAGCCTGAACCCTAAACCCTAAACCCTAAAGCCCAAACCCTAAACCCTAAACTCAAATCCTAAACCGAAACCCTAAACCCTAAACCCTATACCATAAAACCTTGAATCACTAAGCCCTAAACCCTAAATCCTAAAACCTTAAAGCACAAAATTGAAAACCGCAAACCCTAAACCTTTAACCCTAAACCCTCTAGGGTTAAACCCTAAAACCCAAACATGGAAAACCTATAACCCTAACATTGAAACCCTAAACCTTAAAACCCAAAAAGCCCAAACCCTAAACCTTAAACCATAAACCCTATACCATAAAACCTTGAATCACAAAACCCTAAACCCTAAACCCTAAACCCTAAAACCCTTAACCCTAAACCCCCTAGGGTTAAACCCTAAAACCCAAACATGGAAAACCTATAACCCTAACATTGAAACCCTAAACCTTAAAACCAAAAAAGCCCAAACCCTAAACCCTAAACCCTAAACCCCAAACGCTCGAACCCTAAACCCTATACTATAAAAACCTTGAATCACAAAACCCTAAACCCTAAACCTTATACCCAAACCCTAAACCCCCAAACCCTAAACCCTAAACCCTAAACCCCAAACCCCCCTAAACCCTAAACCTTAACCCTAAAGCCCAAACCCTAAACGCTAAACCCTATACCATAAAACCTTGAATCACTAAACGCTAAACCCTAAACCCTAAACCCCAAACCCTAAACCCTAAACCCTAAAACCTTGAAGCACAAAATTGAAAACCCCAAACCATAAACCCTAAACCCCAAAACCTAACACCCTAAACCCTAAACTTTAAAGCCACAAAACCTAAAAATAAACCCTGAATCAAAAAATCTAAATCCCAAAACCCTAAATCCTAAACCCCAAACCCTGAACCCTTAAACCCCAAATCCTAAACCCTAAAGCCTAAACACAAAACCAGAAACCCTAAACCCTAAACTATAAAATAAAAAATCCAAAACCCTAAACCGTTAACCCTAAATCCTAAACACAAAAACCTAAACCTTAAACAATAAAACTTGAAATCTCAGACCCTAAACCCTAAAACCTAAAAAAATAAACCGTAAATGAAAACCCCAAACCCTAAACCCTAAACCTTGAATCACGAAACCCTAAACCCTAAACACCAAACCCTAAACCCTAAACCCTAACCCCTGAACCCTAAACCCTAAACCCTAAAGCCCAAACCCTAAACCCTAAACCCAAACCCTAAACCCAAACCCTAAACCCTAAACCCTAAACCCTAAAACCCTAAACCCCAAACCCTAAACCCTAAACCCTAAACCCAAAACCCTAAACCCCCCTAAACCCTAAACCCTAAAGCCCAAACCCTAAACCCTAAACCCAAACCCTAAACCCAAACCCTAAACCCTAAACCCTATACCGCAAAACCTTGAATCACTAAACCCTAAACCCTAAAGCCCAAACCCTAAACCCTAAACCCTAAAATCTTGAAGCACAAAATTGAAAACCCCAAACCCTAAACCCTAAAACCCTTAACCCTCTAGGGTTAAACCCTAAAACCCAAACATGGAAAACCTATAACCCTAACATTAAAACCCTAAACCTTAAAACCCAGAAAGCCCAAACCCTAAACCCTAAACCCAAACCCTAAACCCTAAACCCTATACCATAAAACCTTGAATCAGAAAACCCTAAACCCTAAAACCCAAACATGGAAAACCTATAACCCTAACATTGAAACCCTAAACCTTAAAACCCAAAAAGCCCAAACACTGAACCCTAAACCCAAACCCTAAACCCTAAACCCTAAACCCTAAACCCAAACCCTAAACCCCAAACCCTAAACCCTAAACCTAAACCCTAAACCCAAACCCTAAACCCTATACCATAAAACCTTGAATCACAAAACCCTAAACCCTAAACCCTAAACCCTAAACCCTAAAGCCCAAACCATAAACCCTAAACCCTAAAATCTTGAAGCACAAAATTGAAAACCCCAAACCCTAAACCCTAAACCCTAAAACCCTTAACCCTAAACCCTCTACGGTTAAACCCTAAAACCCAAACCCTAAACCCAAACCCTAAACCCAAACCCTAAACCCTAAACCCTAAACCCTAAAACCCTAAACCGCAAACCATAAACCCTAAACCCCAAACCCTAAACCCCCCTAAACCCTAAAGCCCAAACCCTAAACCCAAACCCTAAACCCCCCTAAACCCTAAACCCTAAAGCCCAAACCCTAAACCCAAACCCTAAACCCAAACCCTAAACCCTAAACCCTATACCATAAAACCTTGAATCACTAAACCCTAAACCCTAAAGCCCAAACCCTAAACCCTAAACCCAAACCCTAAACCCTAAACCCTATACCATAAAACCTTGAATAAGAAAACCCTAAACCCTAAAACCCAAACATGGAAAAACCTATAACCCTAACATTGAAACCCTAAACCTTAAAAACCCAAAAAGCCCAAACCCTGAACCCTAAACCCAAACCCTAAACCCTAAACCCTAAACCCAAACCCTAAACCCTAAACCCTAAACCCAAACCCTAAACCCTAAACCTAAACCCTAAACCCAAACCCTAAACCCTAAACCCTATACCATAAAAACCTTGAATCACAAAACCCTAAACCCTAAACCCTAAACCCTAAACCCTAAAGCCCAAACCATAAACCCTAAACCCTAAAGATTAAACCCTAAAATCTTGAAGCACAAAATTGAAAACCCTAAACCCTAAACCCTAAAACCCTTAACCCTAAACCCTCTAAGGTTAAACCCTAAAACCCAAACCCCAAACCCAAACCCTAAACCCAAACCCTAAACCCTAAACCCTAAACCCTAAAACCCTAAACCGCAAAACCCTAAACCCTAAACCCCAAACCCTAAACCCCCTAAACCCTAAACCCTAAAGCCCAAACCCTAAACCCAAACCCTAAACCCTAAACCCTATACCATAAAACCTTGAATCACTAAACCCTAAACCTTAAAGCCCAAACCCTAAACCCTAAACCCTAAACCCTAAAACCCAAACATGGAAAACCTATAACCCTAACATTAAAACCCTAAAATTTAAAACCCAGAAAGCCCAAACCTTAAACCCTAAACCCAAACCCTAAACCGTATACCATAAAACCTTGAATAAGAAAACCCTAAACCCTAAAACCCAAACATGGAAAACCTATAACACTAACATTGAAACCCTAAACCTTAAAACCCAAAAAGCCCAAACCCTGAACCCTAAACCCAAACCCTAAACCCTAAACCCTAAACCCAAACCCTAAACCCTAAACCCTAAACCCTAAACCCAAACCCTAAACCCTAAACCCAAACCCTAAACCCTAAACCCTATACCATAAAACCTTGAATCACAAAACCCTAAACCCTAAACCCTAAACCCTAAACCCTAAACCCAAACCCTAAACCCTAAACCCTAAAGCCCAAACCATAAACCCTAAACCCTAAACATTAAACCCTAAAATCTTGAAGCACAAAATTGAAAACCCCAAACCCTAAACCCTAAACCCTAAACCCTAAAACCCTTAACCCTAAACCCTCTAAGGTTAAACCCTAAAACCCAAACCCTAAACCCAAACCCTAAACCCAAACCCTAAACCCTAAAACCTAAACCCTAAAACCCTAAACCGCAAACCATAAACCCTAAACCCCAAACCCTAAACCTCCCTAAACCCTAAACCCTAAAGCCCAAACCCTAAACCCAAACCCTAAACCCTAAACCCTATACCATAAAACCTTGAATCACTAAACCCTAAACCCTAAAGCCCAAACCCTAAACCCTAAACCTTAAACCCTAAACCCTAAAATCTTGAAGCACAAAATTGAAAACCCCAAACCCTAAACCCTAAACCCTAAACCCTAAAACCCTAAACCCCAAACCCTAAACCCTAAACCCTAAACCCAAAACCCTAAACCCCCTAAACCCTAAACCCTAAAGCCCAAACCCTAAACCCTAAACCCAAACCCTAAACCCAAACCCTAAACCCTAAACCCTATACCGCAAAACCTTGAATCACTAAACCCTAAACCCTAAAGCCCAAACCCTAAACCCTAAACCCTAAAATCTTGAAGCACAAAATTGAAAACCCCAAACCCTAAACCCTAAAACCCTTAACCCTTTCAGGGTTAAACCCTAAAACCCAAACATGGAAAAACCTATAACCCTAACATTAAAACCCTAAACCTTAAAACCCAGAAAGCCCAAACCCTAAACCCTAAACCCAAACCCTAAACCCTAAACCCTATACCATAAAACCTTGAATCAGAAAACCCTAAACCCTAAAACCCAAACATGGAAAACCTATAACCCTAACATTGAAACCCTAAACCTTAAAACCCAAAAAGCCCAAACCCTGAACCCTAAACCCAAACCCTAAACCCTAAACCCTAAACCCAAACCCTAAACCCCAAACCCTAAACCCTAAACCTAAACCCTAAACCCAAACCCTAAACCCTATACCATAAAACCTTGAATCACAAAACCCTAAACCCTAAACCCTAAACCCTAAACCCTAAAGCCCAAACCATAAACCCTAAACCCTAAAATCTTGAAGCACAAAATTGAAAACCCCAAACCCTAAACCCTAAACCCTAAAACCCTTAACCCTAAACCTCTACGTTAAACCCTAAAACCCAAACCCTAAACCCAAACCCAAAACCCAAACCCAAAACCCTAAACCCTAAACCCTAAAACCCTAAACCGCAAAACCATAAACCCTAAACCCCCAAACCCTAAACCCCCCTAAACCCTAAAGCCCAAACCCTAAACCCAAACCCTAAACCCCCTAAACCCTAAACCCTAAAGCCCAAACCCTAAACCCAAACCCTAAACCCAAACCCTAAACCCTAAACCCTATACCATAAAACCTTGAATCACTAAACCCTAAACCCTAAAGCCCAAACCCTAAACCCTAAACCCAAACCCTAAACCCTATACCATAAAACCTTGAATAAGAAAACCCTAAACCCTAAAACCCAAACATGGAAAACCTATAACCCTAACATTGAAACCCTAAACCTTAAAAACCCAAAAAAGCCCAAACCCCGAACCCTAAACCCAAACCCTAAACCCTAAACCCTAAACCCAAACCCTAAACCCTAAACCCTAAACCCTAAACCCAAACCCTAAACCCTAAACCTAAACCCTAAACCCAAACCCTAAACCCTAAACCCTATACCATAAAAACCTTGAATCACAAAACCCTAAACCCTAAACCCTAAACCCTAAACCCTAAAGCCCAAACCATAAACCCTAAACCCTAAAGATTAAACCCTAAAATCTTGAAGCACAAAAATTGAAAACCCTAAACCCTAAACCCTAAAACCCTTAACCCTAAACCCTCTAAGGTTAAACCCTAAAACCCAAAACCCCAAACCCAAACCCTAAACCCAAACCCTAAACCCTAAACCCTAAACCCTAAAACCCTAAACCGCAAACCCTAAACCCTAAACCCCAAACCCTAAACCCCCTAAACCCTAAACCCTAAAGCCCAAACCCTAAACCCAAACCCTAAACCCAAACCCTAAACCCTAAACCCTATACCATAAAACCTTGAATCACTAAACCCTAAACCTTAAAGCCCAAACCCTAAACCCTAAACCCTAAACCCTAAAACCCAAACATGGAAAACCTATAACCCTAACATTAAAACCCTAAACCTTAAAACCCGGAAAGCCCAAACCTTAAACCCTAAACCCAAACCCTAAACCCTATACCATAAAACCTTGAATAAGAAAACCCTAAACCCTAAAACCCAAACATGGAAAACCTATAACACTAACATTGAAACCCTAAACCTTAAAACCCAAAAAGCCCAAACCCTGAACCCTAAACCCAAACCCTAAACCCTAAACCCTAAACCCAAACCCTAAACCCTAAACCCTAAACCCTAAACCCAAACCCTAAACCCTAAACCCAAACCCTAAACCCTAAACCCTATACCATAAAACCTTGAATCACAAAACCCTAAACCCTAAACCCTAAACCCTAAACCCTAAACCCAAACCCTAAACCCTAAACCCTAAAGCCCAAACCATAAACCCTAAACCCTAAACATTAAACCCTAAAATCTTGAAGCACAAAATTGAAAACCCCAAACCCTAAACCCTAAACCCTAAACCCTAAAACCCTTAACCCTAAACCCTCTAAGGTTAAACCCTAAAACCCAAACCCTAAACCCAAACCCTAAACCCAAACCCTAAACCCTAAAACCTAAACCCTAAAACCCTAAACCGCAAACCATAAACCCTAAACCCCAAACCCTAAACCTCCCTAAACCCTAAACCCTAAAGCCCAAACCCTAAACCCAAACCCTAAACCCAAACCCTAAACCCTAAACCCTATACCATAAAACCTTGAATCACTAAACCCTAAACCCTAAAGCCCAAACCCTAAACCCTAAACCTTAAACCCTAAACCCTAAAATCTTGAAGCACAAAATTGAAAACCCTCAAACCCTAAACCCTAAACCCTAAAATCCTTAACCCTAAACCCTTTCAGTGGTTAAACCCTAAAACCCAAACATGGAAAACCTATAACCCTAACATTAAAACCCTAAACCTTAAAACCCAGAAAGCCCAAACCTTAAACCCTAAACCCAAACCCTAAACCCTAAACCCTATACCATAAAACCTTGAATAAGAAAACCCTAAACCCTAAACCCTAAACCCTAAAACCCAAACATGGAAAACCTATAACCCTAACATTGAAACCCTAAACCTTAAAACCCAAAAAGCCCAAACCCTGAACCCTAAACCCAAACCCTAAACCCTAAACCCTAAACCCAAACCCTAAACCCTAAACCCTAAACCCTAAACCCAAACCCTAAACCCTAAACCTAAACCCTAAACCTAAACCCTAAACCCTAAACCCTATACCATAAAACCTTGAATCACAAAACCCTAAACCCTAAACCCTAAACCCTAAACCCTAAACCCTAAACCCTAAAGCCCAAACCATAAACCCTAAACCCTAAACATTAAACCCTAAAATCTTGAAGCACAAAATTGAAAACCCTAAACCCTAAACCCTAAACCCTAAACCCTAAAACCCTTAACCCTAAACCCTCTAAGGTTAAACCCTAAAACCCAAACCCCAAACCCAAACCCTAAACCCAAACCCTAAACCCTAAAACCCTAAACCGCAAACCCTAAACCCTAAACCCCAAACCCTAAACCCCCCTAAACCCTAAACCCTAAAGCCCAAACCCTAAACCCAAACCCTAAACCCAAACCCTAAACCCTAAACCCTATACCATAAAACCTTGAATCACTAAACCCTAAACCCTAAACCCTAAAACCCAAACATGGAAAACCTATAACCCTAACATTAAAACCCTAAACCTTAAAACCCAGAAAGCCCAAACCTTAAACCCTAAACCCAAACCCTAAACCCTATACCATAAAACCTTGAATAAGAAAACCCTAAACCCTAAAAACCCAAACATGGAAAAACCTATAACCCTAACATTGAAACCCTAAACCTTAAAACCCAAAAAGCCCAAACCCTGAACCCTAAACCCAAACCCTAAACCCTAAACCCTAAACCCAAACCCTAAACCCTAAACCCTAAACCCTAAACCCAAACCCTAAACCCTAAACCTAAACCCTAAACCCAAACCCTAAACCCTATACCATAAAACCTTGAATCACAAAAACCCTAAACCCTAAACCCTAAACCCAAACCCTAAACCCTAAAGCCCAAACCATAAACCCTAAACCCTAAACATTAAACCCTAAAATCCTGAAGCACAAAATTGAAAACCCCAAACCCTAAACCCTAAACCCTAAAACCCTTAACCCTAAACCCTCTAAGGTTAAACCCTTAAACCCAAACCCCAAACCCAAACCCTAAACCCAAACCCTAAACCCTAAACCCTAAACCCTAAAACCCTAAACCGCAAACCCTAAACCCTAAACCCCAAACCCTAAACCCCCCTAAACCCTAAACCCTAAAGCCCAAACCCTAAACCCAAACCCTAAACCCAAACCCTAAACCCTAAACCCTATACCATAAAAGCTTGAATCACTAAACCCTAAACCCTAAACCCTAAAACCCAAACATGCAAAACCTATAACCCTAACATTAAAACCCTAAACCTTAAAACCCAGAAAGCCCAAACCTTAAACCCTAAACCCAAACCCTAAACCCTAAACCCTATACCATAAAACCTTGAATAAGAAAACCCTAAACCCTAAAACCCAAACATGGAAAACCTATAACCCTAACATTGAAACCCTAAACCTTAAAAACCCAAAAAAGCCCAAACCCCCGAACCCTAAACCCAAACCCCGAACCCTATACCATAAAAACCTTGAATCACAAAACCCTAAACCCTAAACCCTAAACCCTAAACCCTAAACCCAAACCCCAAACCCTAAACCCTAAAGCCCAAACCATAAACCCTAAACCCTAAACATTAAACCCTAAAATCCTGAAGCACAAAATTGAAAACCCCAAACCCTAAACCCTAAACCCTAAAACCCAGAAAGCCCAAACCTTAAACCCTAAACCCAAACCCTAAACCCTAAACCCTATACCATAAAACCTTGAATAAGAAAACCCTAAACCCTAAAACCCAAACATGGAAAACCTATAACCCTAACATTGAAACCCTAAACCTTAAAACCCAAAAAGCCCAAACCCTGAACCCTAAACCCAAACCCTAAACCCTATACCATAAAACCTTGAATCACAAAACCCTAAACCCTAAACCCTAAACCCTAAACCCTAAACCCAAACCCCAAACCCTAAACCCTAAAGCCCAAACCATAAACCCTAAACCCTAAACATTAAACCCTAAAATCTGAAGCACAAAATTGAAAACCCCAAACCCTAAACCCTAAACCCTAAAACCCTTAACCCTAAACCCTCTAAGGTTAAACCCTTAAACCCAAACCCCAAACCCAAACCCTAAACCCAAACCCTAAACCCTAAACCCTAAAACCCTAAACCGCAAACCCTAAACCCTAAACCCCAAACCCTAAACCCCCCTAAACCCTAAACCCTAAAGCCCAAACCCTAAACCCAAACCCTAAACCCAAACCCTAAACCCTAAACCCTATACCATAAAACCTTGAATCACTAAACCCTAAACCCTAAAGCCCAAACCCTAAACCCTAAACCCTAAACCCTAAAACCCAAACATGGAAAACCTATAACCCTAACATTGAAACCCTAAACCTTAAAACCAAAAAAGCCCAAACCCTAAACCCTAAACCCTAAACCCCAAACGCTGAACCCTAAACCCTATACCATAAAACCTTGAATCACAAAACCCTAAACCCTAAACCTTATACCCAAACCCTAAACCCCAAACCCTAAACCCTAAACCCTAAACCCCAAATCCCCCTAAACCCTAAACCCTAAACCCTAAACCCCAAACCCTAAACCCCCCTAAACCTTAAACCCTAAAGCCCAAACCCTAAACCCAAACCCTAAACCCAAACCCTAAACCCTAAACCCTATACCATAAAACCTTGAATCACTAAACCCTAAACCTTAAAGCCCAAACCCTAAACCCTAAACCCTAAAACCCAAACATGGAAAACCTATAACCCTAACATTAAAACCCTAAACCTTAAATCCCAGAAAGCCCAAACCTTAAACCCTAAACCCAAACCCTAAACCCTATACCATAAAACCTTGAATAAGAAAACCCTAAACCCTAAAACCCAAACATGGAAAACCTATAACACTAACATTGAAACCCTAAACCTTAAAACCCAAAAAAGCCCAAACCCTGAACCCCTTAAACCCAAACCCTAAACCCTAAACCCTAAACCCAAACCCTAAACCTAAACCCTAAACCCTAAACCCAAACCCTAAACCCTAAACCTAAACCCTAAACCCAAACCCTAAACCCTAAACCCTATACCATAAAACCTTGAATCACAAAACCCTAAACCCTAAACCCTAAACCCTAAACCCAAACCCTAAACCCTAAACCCTAAAGCCCAAACCATAAACCCTAAACCCTAAACATTAAACCCTAAAATCTTGAAGCACAAAATTGAAAACCCCAAACCCTAAACCCTAAACCCTAAACCCTAAAACCCTTAACCCTAAACCCTCTAAGGTTAAACCCTAAAACCCAAACCCTAAACCCAAACCCTAAACCCAAACCCTAAACCCTAAAACCTAAACCCTAAAACCCTAAACCGCAAACCATAAACCCTAAACCCCAAACCCTAAACCTCCCTAAACCCTAAACCCTAAAGCCCAAACCCTAAACCCAAACCCTAAACCCAAACCCTAAACCCTAAACCCTATACCATAAAACCTTGAATCACTAAACCCTAAACCCTAAAGCCCAAACCCTAAACCCTAAACCTTAAACCCTAAACCCTAAAATCTTGAAGCACAAAATTGAAAACCTCAAACCCTAAACCCTAAACCCTAAAATCCTTAACCCTAAACCCTCTAGGGTTAAACCCTAAAACCCAAACATGGAAAACCTATAACCCTAACATTAAAACCCTAAACCTTAAAACCCAGAAAGCCTAAACCTTAAACCCTAAACCCAAACCCTAAACCCTAAACCCTATACCATAAAACCTTGAATAAGAAAACCCTAAACCCTATAACCCGAACATGGAAAACCTATAACCCTAACATTGAAACCCTAAACCTTAAAAACCCAAAAAAGCCCAAACCCCGAACCCTAAACCCAAACCCCTAAACCCTAAACCCTAAACCCAAACCCTAAACCTAAACCCTAAACCCTAAACCCAAACCCTAAACCCTAAACCTAAACCCTAAACCCAAACCCTAAACCCTAAACCCTATACCATAAAAACCTTGAATCACAAAACCCTAAACCCTAAACCCTAAACCCTAAACCCAAACCCTAAACCCTAAACCCTAAAGCCCAAACCATAAACCCTAAACCCTAAACATTAAACCCTAAAATCTTGAAGCACAAAATTGAAAACCCCAAACCCTAAACCCTAAACCCTATACCCTAAAACCCTTAACCCTAAACCCTCTAAGGTTAAACCCTAAAACCCAAACCCTAAACCCAAACCCTAAACCCAAACCCTAAACCCTAAAACCTAAACCCTAAAAACCCTAAACCGCAAACCATAAACCCTAAACCCCAAACCCTAAACCCTAAACCCTAAACCCTAAAGCCCAAACCCTAAACCCAAACCCTAAACCCAAACCCTAAACCCTAAACCCTATACCATAAAACCTTGAATCACTAAACCCTAAACCCTAAAGCCCAAACCCTAAACCCTAAACCTTAAACCCTAAACCCTAAAATCTTGAAGCACAAAATTGAAAACCTCAAACCCTAAACCCTAAACCCTAAAATCCTTAACCCTAAACCCTCTAGGGTTAAACCCTAAAACCCAAACATGGAAAACCTATAACCCTAACATTAAAACCCTAAACCTTAAAACCCAGAAAGCCCAAACCTTAAACCCTAAACCCAAACCCTAAACCCTAAACCCTATACCATAAAACCTTGAATAAGAAAACCCTAAACCCTAAAACCCAAACATGGAAAACCTATAACACTAACATTGAAACCCTAAACCTTAAAACCCAAAAAGCCCAAACCCTGAACCCTAAACCCAAACCCTAAACCCTAAACCCTAAACCCAAACCCTAAACCTAAACCCTAAACCCTAAACCCAAACCCTAAACCCTAAACCTAAACCCTAAACCCAAACCCTAAACCCTATACCATAAAACCTTGAATCACAAAACCCTAAACCCTAAACCCTAAACCCTAAACCCTAAAGCCCAAACCATAAACCCTAAACCCTAAACATTAAACCCTAAAATCTTGAAGCACAAAATTGAAAACCCTAAACCCTAAACCCTAAACCCTAAACCCTAAAACCCTTAACCCTAAACCCTCTAAGGTTAAACCCTAAAACCCAAACCCCAAACCCAAACCCTAAACCCAAACCCTAAACCCTAAAACCCTAAACCGCAAACCCTAAACCCTAAACCCCAAACCCTAAACCCCCCTAAACCCTAAACCCTAAAGCCCAAACCCTAAACCCAAACCCTAAACCCAAACCCTAAACCCTAAACCCTATACCATAAAACCTTGAATCACTAAACCCTAAACCCTAAACCCTAAAACCCAAACATGGAAAACCTATAACCCTAACATTAAAACCCTAAACCTTAAAACCCAGAAAGCCCAAACCTTAAACCCTAAACCCAAACCCTAAACCCTAAACCCTATACCATAAAACCTTGAATAAGAAAACCCTAAACCCTAAAACCCAAACATGGAAAACCTATAACCCTAACATTGAAACCCTAAACCTTAAAACCCAAAAAGCCCAAACCCTGAACCCTAAACCCAAACCCTAAACCCTAAACCCTAAACCCAAACCCTAAACCCTAAACCCTAAACCCTAAACCCAAACCCTAAACCCTAAACCTAAACCCTAAACCCAAACCCTAAACCCTATACCATAAAACCTTGAATCACAAAACCCTAAACCCTAAACCCTAAACCCAAACCCTAAACCCTAAAGCCCAAACCATAAACCCTAAACCCTAAACATTAAACCCTAAAATCCTGAAGCACAAAATTGAAAACCCCAAACCCTAAACCCTAAACCCTAAAACCCTTAACCCTAAACCCTCTAAGGTTAAACCCTTAAACCCAAACCCCAAACCCAAACCCTAAACCCAAACCCTAAACCCTAAACCCTAAACCCTAAAACCCTAAACCGCAAACCCTAAACCCTAAACCCCAAACCCTAAACCCCCCTAAACACTAAACCCTAAAGCCCAAACCCTAAACCCAAACCCTAAACCCAAACCCTAAACCCTATACCATAAAAGCTTGAATCACTAAACCCTAAACCCTAAACCCTAAAACCCAAACATGGAAAACCTATAACCCTAACATTAAAACCCTAAACCTTAAAACCCAGAAAGCCCAAACCTTAAACCCTAAACCCAAACCCTAAACCCTAAACCCTATACCATAAAACCTTGAATAAGAAAACCCTAAACCCTAAAACCCAAACATGGAAAACCTATAACCCTAACATTGAAACCCTAAACCTTAAAACCCAAAAAGCCCAAACCCTGAACCCTAAACCCAAACCCTAAACCCTATACCATAAAACCTTGAATCACAAAACCCTAAACCCTAAACCCTAAACCCTAAACCCTAAACCCAAACCCCAAACCCTAAACCCTAAAGCCCAAACCATAAACCCTAAACCCTAAACATTAAACCCTAAAATCCTGAAGCACAAAATTGAAAACCCCAAACCCTAAACCCTAAACCCTAAAACCCTTAACCCTAAACCCTCTAAGGTTAAACCCTTAAACCCAAACCCCAAACCCAAACCCTAAACCCAAACCCTAAACCCTAAACCCTAAAACCCTAAACCGCAAACCCTAAACCCTAAACCCCAAACGCTGAACCCTAAACCCTATACCATAAAACCTTGAATCACAAAACCCTAAACCCTAAACCTTATACCCAAACCCTAAACCCCAAACCCTAAACCCTAAACCCTAAACCCCAAACCCCCCTAAACCCTAAACCCTAAACCCTAAACCCCAAACCCTAAACCCCCCTAAACCTTAAACCCTAAAGCCCAAACCCTAAACCCAAACCCTAAACCCAAACCCTAAACCCTAAACCCTATACCATAAAACCTTGAATCACTAAACCCTAAACCTTAAAGCCCAAACCCTAAACCCTAAACCCTAAAACCCAAACATGGAAAACCTATAACCCTAACATTAAAACCCTAAACCTTAAATCCCAGAAAGCCCAAACCTTAAACCCTAAACCCAAACCCTAAACCCTATACCATAAAACCTTGAATAAGAAAACCCTAAACCCTAAAACCCAAACATGGAAAACCTATAACACTAACATTGAAACCCTAAACCTTAAAACCCAAAAAGCCCAAACCCTGAACCCTAAACCCAAACCCTAAACCCTAAACCCTAAACCCAAACCCTAAACCTAAACCCTAAACCCTAAACCCAAACCCTAAACCCTAAACCTAAACCCTAAACCCAAACCCTAAACCCTAAACCCTATACCATAAAACCTTGAATCACAAAACCCTAAACCCTAAACCCTAAACCCTAAACCCAAACCCTAAACCCTAAACCCTAAAGCCCAAACCATAAACCCTAAACCCTAAACATTAAACCCTAAAATCTTGAAGCACAAAATTGAAAACCCCAAACCCTAAACCCTAAACCCTAAACCCTAAAACCCTTAACCCTAAACCCTCTAAGGTTAAACCCTAAAACCCAAACCCTAAACCCAAACCCTAAACCCAAACCCTAAACCCTAAAACCTAAACCCTAAAACCCTAAACCGCAAACCATAAACCCTAAACCCCAAACCCTAAACCTCCCTAAACCCTAAACCCTAAAGCCCAAACCCTAAACCCAAACCCTAAACCCAAACCCTAAACCCTAAACCCTATACCATAAAACCTTGAATCACTAAACCCTAAACCCTAAAGCCCAAACCCTAAACCCTAAACCTTAAACCCTAAACCCTAAAATCTTGAAGCACAAAATTGAAAACCTCAAACCCTAAACCCTAAACCCTAAAATCCTTAACCCTAAACCCTCTAGGGTTAAACCCTAAAACCCAAACATGGAAAACCTATAACCCTAACATTAAAACCCTAAACCTTAAAACCCAGAAAGCCTAAACCTTAAACCCTAAACCCAAACCCTAAACCCTAAACCCTATACCATAAAACCTTGAATAAGAAAACCCTAAACCCTAAAACCCGAACATGGAAAACCTATAACCCTAACATTGAAACCCTAAACCTTAAAACCCAAAAAGCCCAAACCCTGAACCCTAAACCCAAACCCTAAACCCTAAACCCTAAACCCAAACCCTAAACCTAAACCCTAAACCCTAAACCCAAACCCTAAACCCTAAACCTAAACCCTAAACCCAAACCCTAAACCCTAAACCCTATACCATAAAACCTTGAATCACAAAACCCTAAACCCTAAACCCTAAACCCTAAACCCAAACCCTAAACCCTAAACCCTAAAGCCCAAACCATAAACCCTAAACCCTAAACATTAAACCCTAAAATCTTGAAGCACAAAATTGAAAACCCCAAACCCTAAACCCTAAACCCTATACCCTAAAACCCTTAACCCTAAACCCTCTAAGGTTAAACCCTAAAACCCAAACCCTAAACCCAAACCCTAAACCCAAACCCTAAACCCTAAAACCTAAACCCTAAAACCCTAAACCGCAAACCATAAACCCTAAACCCCAAACCCTAAACCTCCCTAAACCCTAAACCCTAAAGCCCAAACCCTAAACCCAAACCCTAAACCCAAACCCTAAACCCTAAACCCTAAACCCTAAAACCCAAACATGGAAAACCTATAACCCTAACATTAAAACCCTAAACCTTAAAACCCAGAAAGCCTAAACCTTAAACCCTAAACCCAAACCCTAAACCCTAAACACTATACCATAAAACCTTGAATAAGAAAACCCTAAACCCTAAAACCCAAACATGGAAAACCTATAACCCTAACATTGAAACCCTAAACCTTAAAACCCAAAAAGCCCAAACCCTGAACCCTAAACCCAAACCCTAAACCCTAAACCCTAAACCCAAACCCTAAACCTAAACCCTAAACCCTAAACCCAAACCCTAAACCCTAAACCTAAACCCTAAACCCAAACCCTAAACCCTAAACCCTATACCATAAAACCTTGAATCACAAAACCCTAAACCCTAAACCCTAAACCCTAAACCCAAACCCTAAACCCTAAACCCTAAAGCCCAAACCATAAACCCTAAACCCTAAACATTAAACCCTAAAATCTTGAAGCACAAAATTGAAAACCCCAAACCCTAAACCCTAAACCCTATACCCTAAAACACTTAACCCTAAACCCTCTAAGGTTAAACCCTAAAACCCAAACCCTAAACCCAAACCCTAAACCCAAACCCTAAACCCTAAAACCTAAACCCTAAAACCCTAAACCGCAAACCATAAACCCTAAACCCCAAACCCTAAACCTCCCTAAACCCTAAACCCTAAAGCCCAAACCCTAAACCCAAACCCTAAACCCAAACCCTAAACCCTAAACCCTATACCATAAAACCTTGAATCACTAAACCCTAAACCCTAAAGCCCAAACCCTAAACCCTAAACCTTAAACCCTAAACCCTAAAATCTTGAAGCACAAAATTGAAAACCCCAAACCCTAAACCCTAAACCCTAAAA
Organism: Catharanthus roseus; assembly: GCA_028651295.1. Lineage (NCBI taxonomy): Eukaryota > Viridiplantae > Streptophyta > Magnoliopsida > Gentianales > Apocynaceae > Catharanthus > Catharanthus roseus. Next base: position 37,500 of record JAPQWS010000164.1, read on the forward strand.
CCCTTAACCCTCTAGGGTTAAACCCTAAAACCCAAACATGGAAAACCTATAACCCTAACATTAAAACCCTAAACCTTAAAACCCAGAAAGCCCAAACCCTAAACCCAAACCCTAAACCCTAAACCCTAAACCCTAAACCCTAAAACCCAGAAAGCCCAAACCTTAAACCCTAAACCCAAACCCTAAACCCTAAACCCTATACCATAAAACCTTGAATCAGAAAACCCTAAACCCTAAAACCCAAACATGCAAAACCTATAACCCTAACATTGAAACCCTAAACCTTAAAACCCAAAAAGCCCAAACCCTGAACCCTAAACCCAAACCCTAAACCCTAAACCCTAAACCCAAACCCTAAACCCTAAACCCTAAACCCTAAACCCAAACCCTAAACCCTAAACCTAAACCCTAAACCTAAACCCTAAACCCTAAACCCTATACCATAAAACCTTGAATCACAAAACCCTAAACCCTAAACCCTAAACCCTAAACCCTAAACCCTAAACCCTAAAGCCCAAACCATAAACCCTAAACCCTAAACATTAAACCCTAAAATCTTGAAGCACAAAATTGAAAACCCTAAAACCCTAAACCCTAAACCCTAAACCCTAAAACCCTTAACCCTAAACCCTCTAAGGTTAAACCCTAAAACCCAAACCCCAAACCCAAACCCTAAACCCAAACCCTAAACCCTAAAACCCTAAACCGCAAACCCTAAACCCTAAACCCCAAACCCTAAACCCCCTAAACCCTAAACCCTAAAGCCCAAACCCTAAACCCAAACCCTAAACCCAAACCCTAAACCCTAAACCCTATACCATAAAACCTTGAATCACTAAACCCTAAACCCTAAAGCCCAAACCCTAAACCCTAAACCCTAAACCCTAAAACCCAAACACGGAAAACCTATAACCCTAACATTAAAACCCTAAACCTTAAAACCTAAAAAAATAAACCGTAAATGAAAACCCCAAACCCTAAACCCTAAACCTTGAATCACGAAACCCTAAACCCTAAACCCCAAACCCTAAACCCCCCTAAACCCTAAACCCTAAAGCCCAAACCCTAAACCCTAAACCCAAACCCTAAACCCAAACCCTAAACCCTAAACCCTGTACCACAAAACCTTGAATCACTAAACCCTAAACCCTAATGCCCAAACCCTAAACCCTAAACCCTAACCCTAAAATCTTGAAGCACAAAATTGAAAACCCCAAACCCTAAACCCTAAACCCTAAAACCCTTAACCCTCTAGGGTTAAACCCTAAAACCCAAACATGGAAAACCTATAACCCTAACATTAAAACCCTAAACCTTAAAACCCAGAAAGCCCAAACCCTAAACCCAAACCCTAAACCCTAAACCCTATACCATAAAACCTTGAATCAGAAAACCCTAAACCCTAAACCCTAAAACCCAAACATGCAAAACCTATAACCCTAACATTGAAACCCTAAACCTTAAAACCCAAAAAGCCCAAACCCTGAACCCTAAACCCAAACCCTAAACCCTAAACCCTAAACCCAAACCCTAAACCCTAAACCCTAAACCCTAAACCCAAACCCTAAACCCTAAACCTAAACCCTAAACCTAAACCCTAAACCCTAAACCCTATACCATAAAACCTTGAATCACAAAACCCTAAACCCTAAACCCTAAACCCTAAACCCTAAACCCTAAAGCCCAAACCATAAACCCTAAACCCTAAACATTAAACCCTAAAATCTTGAAGCACAAAATTGAAAACCCTAAACCCTAAACCCTAAACCCTAAACCCTAAAACCCTTAACCCTAAACCCTCTAAGGTTAAACCCTAAAACCCAAACCCCAAACCCAAACCCTAAACCCAAACCCTAAACCCTAAAACCCTAAATCGCAAACCCTAAACCCTAAACCCCAAACCCTAAACCCCCCTAAACCCTAAACCCTAAAGCCCAAACCCTAAACCCAAACCCTAAACCCAAACCCTAAACCCTAAACCCTATACCATAAAACCTTGAATCACTAAACCCTAAACCCTAAAGCCCAAACCCTAAACCCTAAACCCTAAAACCCAAACACGGAAAACCTATAACCCTAACATTAAAACCCTAAACCTTAAAACCCAGAAAGCCCAAACCTTAAACCCTAAACCCAAACCCTAAACCCTAAACCCTATACCATAAAACCTTGAATAAGAAAACCCTAAACCCTAAAACCCAAACATGGAAAACCTATAACCCTAACATTGAAACCCTAAACCTTAAAACCCAAAAAGCCCAAACCCTGAACCCTAAACCCAAACCCTAAACCCTAAACCCTAAACCCAAACCCTAAACCCTAAACCCTAAACCCAAACCCTAAACCCTAAACCTAAACCCTAAACCCAAACCCTAAACCCTAAACCCTATACCATAAAACCTTGAATCACAAAACCCTAAACCCTAAACCCTAAACCCTAAACCCTAAACCCAAACCCCAAACCCTAAACCCTAAAGCCCAAACCATAAACCCTAAACCCTAAACATTAAACCCTAAAATCCTGAAGCACAAAATTGAAAACCCCAAACCCTAAACCCTAAACCCTAAAACCCTTAACCCTAAACCCTCTAAGGTTAAACCCTTAAACCCAAACCCCAAACCCAAACCCTAAACCCAAACCCTAAACCCTAAACCCTAAACCCTAAAACCCTAAACCGCAAACCCTAAACCCTAAACCCCAAACCCTAAACCCCCCTAAACCCTAAACCCTAAAGCCCAAACCCTAAACCCAAACCCTAAACCCAAACCCTAAACCCTAAACCCTATACCATAAAACCTTGAATCACTAAACCCTAAACCCTAAAGCCCAAACCCTAAACCCTAAACCCTAAACCCTAAAACCCAAACATGGAAAACCTATAACCCTAACATTGAAACCCTAAACCTTAAAACCAAAAAAGCCCAAACCCTAAACCCTAAACCCTAAACCCCAAACGCTGAACCCTAAACCCTATACCATAAAACCTTGAATCACAAAACCCTAAACCCTAAACCTTATACCCAAACCCTAAACCCCAAACCCTAAACCCTAAACCCTAAACCCCAAACCCCCCTAAACCCTAAACCCTAAACCCTAAAGCCCAAACCCTAAACGCTAAACCCTATACCATAAAACCTTGAATCACTAAACGCTAAACCCTAAACCCCAAACCCTAAACCCTAAAACCTTGAAGCACAAAATTGAAAACCCCAAACCATAAACCCTAAACCCCAAAACCTAACACCCTAAACCCTAAACTTTAAAGCCACAAAACCTAAAAATAAACCCTGAATCAAAAAATCTAAATCCCAAAACCCTAAATCCTAAACCCCAAACCCTGAACCCTTAAACCCCAAATCCTAAACCCTAAAGCCTAAACACAAAACCAGAAACCCTAAACCCTAAACTATAAAATAAAAAATCCAAAACCCTAAACTATTAACCCTAAATCCTAAACACAAAACCCTAAACCTTAAACAATAAAACTTGAAATCTCAGACCCTAAACCCTAAAACCTAAAAAAATAAACCGTAAATGAAAACCCCAAACCCTAAACCCTAAACCTTGAATCACGAAACCCTAAACCCTAAACCCCAAACCCTAAACCCTAAACCCTAACCCCTGAACCCTAAACCCTAAACCCTAAACCCTAAAGCCCAAACCCTAAACCCTAAACCCAAACCCTAAACCCAAACCCTAAACCCTAAACCCTAAAACCCTAAACCCCAAACCCTAAACCCTAAACCCTAAACCCCAAACCCTAAACCCCCCTAAACCCTAAACCCCAAAGCCCAAACCCTAAACCCTAAACCCAAACCCTAAACCCTAAACCCTATACCACAAAACCTTGAATCACTAAACCCTAAACCCTAAAGCCCAAACCCTAAACCCTAAACCCTAAACCCGAACCCTAAAATCTTGAAGCACAAAATTGAAAACCGCAAACCCTAAACCCTAAACCCTAAAACCCTTAACCCTCTAGGGTTAAACCCTAAAACCCAAACATGGAAAACCTATAACCCTAACATTAAAACCCTAAACCTTAAAACCCAGAAAGCCCAAACCCTAAACCCTAAACCCTATACCATAAAACCTTGAATCAGAAAACCCTAAACCCTAAAACCCAAACATGGAAAACCTATAACCCTAACATTGAAACCCTAAACCTTAAAACCCAAAAAGCCCAAACCCTGAACCCTAAACCCTAAACCCTAAACCCGAAACCCGAAACCCAAACCCTAAACCCTAAACCCTAAACCCTAAACCCAAACCCTAAACCCTAAACCTAAACCCTAAACCTAAACCCTATACCATAAAACCTTGAATCACAAAACCCTAAACCCTAAACCCTAAACCCTAAACCCTAAACCCTAAACCCTAAACCCAAACCCTAAACCCTAAACCCTAAAGGCCAAACCATAAACCCTAAACCCTAAACATTAAACCCTAAAATCTTGAAGCACAAAATTGAAAACCCCAAACCCTAAACCCTAAACCCTAAAACCCTTAACCCTAAACCCTCTAAGGTTAAACCCTAAAACCCAAACCCTAAACCCAAACCCTAAACCCAAACCCTAAACCCTAAACCCTAAACCCTAAAACCCTAAACCGCAAACCCTAAACCCTAAACCCTAAACCCCAAACCCTAAACCCAAACCCTAAACCCAAACCCTAAACCCTAAACCCTATACCATAAAACCTTGAATCACTAAACCCTAAACCCTAAAGCCCAAACCCTAAACCCTAAACCCTAAAATCTTGAAGCACAAAATTCAAAAACCCCAAACCCTAAACCCTAAACCCTAAAATCCTTAACCCTTAACCCTCTAGGGTTAAACCCTAAAACCCAAACATGGAAAACCTATAACCCTAACATTAAAACCCTAAACCTTAAAACCCAGAAAGCCCAAACCTTAAACCCTAAACCCAAACCGTAAACCCTAAACCCTATACCATAAAACCTTGAATCAGAAAACCCTAAACCCTAAAACCCAAACATG
>JAPQWS010000164.1:52500-77500 GCA_028651295.1 Catharanthus roseus
CTTGAATCACTAAACCCTAAACCCTAAAGCCCAAACCCTAAACCCTAAACCCTAAAATCTTGAAGCACAAAATTGAAAACCCCAAACCCAAACCCTAAACCCTAAACCCTAAAGGCCAAACCATAAACCCTAAACCCTAAACATTAAACCCTAAAATCTTGAAGCACAAAATTGAAAACCCCAAACCCTAAACCCTAAACCCTAAACCCTAAAACCCTTAACCCTAAACCCTCTAAGGTTAAACCCTAAAACCCAAACCCTAAACCCAAACCCTAAACCCAAACCCTAAACCCTAAACCCTAAACCCTAAAACCCTAAACCGCGGTTAAACCCTAAAACCCAAACCCTAAACCCAAACCCTAAACCCAAACCCTAAACCCTAAACCCTAAACCCTAAAACCCTAAACCGCAAACCCTAAACCCTAAACCCTAAAGCCCAAACCCTAAACCCAAACCCTAAACCCAAACCCTAAACCCTAAACCCTATACCATAAAACCTTGAATCACTAAACCCTAAACCCTAATGCCCAAACCCTAAACCCTAAACCCTAAAACCCTTAACCCTCTAGGGTTAAACCCTAAAACCCAAACTTGGAAAACCTATAACCCTAACATTAAAACCCTAAACCTTAAAACCCAGAAAGCCCAAACCCTAAACCCTAAACCCAAACCCTAAACCCTAAACCCTATACCATAAAAACCTTGAATCGTAAAAACCCTAAACCCTAAAAACCCAAACATGGAAAACCTATAACCCTAACATTGAAACCCTAAACCTTAAAACCCAAAAAGCCCAAACCCTAAACCCTAAACCCTAAACCCCAAACGCTGAACCCTAAAACCTATACCATAAAACCTTGAATCACAAAACCCTAAACCCTAAACCTTATACCCAAACCCTAAACCCCAAACCCTAAACCCTAAACCCTAAACCCCAAACCCCCTAAACCCTAAACCCTAAACCCTAAAGCCCAAACCCCTAAACGCTAAACCCTATACCATAAAACCTTGAATCACTAAACGCTAAACCCTAAACCCCAAACCCTAAACCCTAAACCCTAAAACCTTGAAGCACAAAATTGAAAACCCCAAACCATAAACCCTAAACCCCAAAACCTAACACCCTAAACCCTAAACTTTAAAGCCACAAAACCTAAAAATAAACCCCCGAATCAAAAAAATCTAAAACCCAAAACCCTAAATCCTAAACCCCAAACCCTGAACCCTTAAACCCCAAATCCTAAACCCTAAAGCCTAAACACAAAACCAGAAACCCTAAACCCTAAACTATAAAATAAAAAATCCAAAACCCTAAACTATTAACCCTAAATCCTAAACACAAAACCCTAAACCTTAAACAATAAAACTTGAAATCTCAGACCCTAAACCCTAAAACCTAAAAAAATAAACCGTAAATGAAAACCCCAAACCCTAAACCCTAAACCTTGAATCACGAAACCCTAAACCCTAAACCCCAAACCCTAAACCCTAAACCCTAACCCCTGAACCCTAAACCCTAAACCCTAAACCCTAAAGCCCAAACCCTAAACCCTAAACCCAAGCCCTGAAATCTTGAAGCACAAAATTGAAAACCGCAAACCCTAAACCCTAAACCCTAAAACCCTTAACCCTCTAGGGTTAAACCCTAAAACCCAAACATGGAAAACCTATAACCCTAACATTAAAACCCTAAACCTTAAAACCCAGAAAGCCCAAACCCTAAACCCTAAACCCAAACCCTAAACCCTAAACCCTATACCATAAAACCTTGAATCAGAAAACCCTAAACCCTAAAACCCAAACATGGAAAACCTATAACCCTAACATTGAAACCCTAAACCTTAAAACCCAAAAAGCCCAAACCCTGAACCCTAAACCCAAACCCTAAACCCTAAACCCGAAACCCAAACCCTAAACCCTAAACCCTAAACCCTAAACCCAAACCCTAAACCCTAAACCTAAACCCTAAACCTAAACCCTAAACCCAAACCCTAAACCCTAAACCCTATACCATAAAAACCTTGAATCACAAAACCCTAAACCCTAAACCCTAAACCCTAAACCCAAACCCTAAACCCTAAACCCTAAAGCCCAAACCATAAACCCTAAACCCTAAACATTAAACCCTAAAATCTTGAAGCACAAAATTGAAAACCCCAAGCCCTAAACCCTTAACCCTAAACCCTCTAGGGTTAAACCCTAAAACCCAAACATGGAAAACCTATAACCCTAACATTGAAACCCTAAACCTTAAAACCAGAAAAGCCCAAACCCTAAACCTTAAACCCTAAACCCTAAACCCTAAAACCCTAAACCGCAAACCCTACACCCTAAACCCTAAAGCCCAAACCCTAAACCCAAACCCTAAACCCAAACCCTAAACCCTAAACCCTATACCATAAAACCTTGAATCACTAAACCCTAAACCCTAAAGCCCAAACCCTAAACCCTAAACCCTAAAATCTTGAAGCACAAAATTGAAAACCCCAAACCCTAAACCCTAAACCCTAAAATCCTTAACCCTAAACCCTCTAGGGTTAAACCCTAAAACCCAAACATGGAAAACCTATAACCCTAACATTAAAACCCTAAACCTTAAAACCCAGAAAGCCCAAACCTTAAACCCTAAACCCAAACCGTAAACCCTAAACCCTATACCATAAAACCTTGAATCAGAAAACCCTAAACCCTAAAACCCAAACATGGAAAACCTATAACCCTAACATTGAAACCCTAAACCTTAAAACCCAAAAAGCCCAAACCCTGAACCCTAAACCCAAACCCTAAACCCTAAACCCTAAACCCAAACCCTAAACCCTAAACCCTAAACCCAAACCCTAAACCCTAACCTAAACCCTAAACCCAAACCCTAAACCCTAAACCCTATACCATAAAACCTTGAATCACAAAACCCTAAACCCTAAACCCTAAACCCTAAACCCAAACCCTAAACCCTAAAGCCCAAACCATAAACCCTAAACCCTAAACATTAAACCCTAAAATCTTGAAGCACAAAATTGAAAACCCCAAACCCTAAACCCTAAACCCTAAACCCTAAAACCCTTAACCCTAAACCCTCTAAGGTTAAACCCTAAAACCCAAACCCCAAACCCAAACCCTAAACCCAAACCCTAAACCCTAAACCCTAAACCCTAAACCCTAAACCCTAAAACCCTAAACCGCAAACCCTAAACCCTAAACCCTAAAGCCCAAACCCTAAACCCAAACCCTAAACCCTATACCATAAAACCTTGAATCACTAAACCCTAAACCCTAAAGCCCAAACCCTAAACCCTAAACCCTAAAATCTTGAAGCACAAAATTGAAAACCCCAAACCCTAAACCCTAAACCCTAAAAATCCTTAACCCTAAAACCCTCTAGTGGTTAAACCCTAAAACCCAAACATGGAAAACCTATAACCCTAACATTAAAACCCTAAACCTTAAAAACCCGTAAAGCCCAAACCTTAAACCCTAAACCCAAACCGTAAACCCTAAACCCTATACCATAAAAAGCTTGAATCGAAAAACTCTAAACCCTAAAAACCCAAACATGGAAAACCTATAACCCTAACATTGAAACCCTAAACCTTAAAACACAAAAAGCCCAAACCCCCGAACCCCAAACCCTAAACCCTAAACCCAAAAACCCTAAACCCTAAACCTAAACCCTAAACCCAAACCCTAAACCCTAAACCCTATACCATAAAACCTTGAATCACAAAAGCCTAAACCCTAAACCCTAAACCCCAAATCCTAAACCCTGAACCCTAAACCCTAAACCCTAAAGCCCAAACCCTAAACCCTAAACCCTAAACCCTAAAACCCTAAACCTTAAAAACCCGTAAAGCCCAAACCCTAAACCCTAAACCCAAACCCTAAACCCTAAACCCTATACCATAAAACCTTGAATCGTAAAAACCCTAAACCCTAAAACCCAAACATGGAAAAACCTATAACCCTAACATTGAAACCCTAAACCTTGAAACCCAAAAAAGCCCAAACCCCGAACCCTAAACCCAAACCCTAAACCCTAAACCCGAAACCCAAACCCTAAACCCTAAACCCTAAACCCTAAACCCAAACCCTAAACCCTAAACCTAAACCCTAAACCCAAACCCTAAACCCTAAACCCTATACCATAAAAACCTTGAATCACAAAACCCTAAACCCTAAACCCTAAACCCTAAACCCTAAACCCAAACCCTAAACCCTAAACCCTAAAGCCCAAACCATAAACCCTAAACCCTAAACATTAAACCCTAAAATCTTGAAGCACAAAAATTGAAAACCCCAAACCCTAAACCCTAAACCCTAAACCCGCAAACCCTTAACCCTAAACCCTCTAAGGTTAAACCCTAAAGCCCAAACCCTAAACCCAAACCCTAAACCCAAACCCTAAACCCTAAACCCTATACCATAAAACCTTGAATCACTAAACCCTAAACCCTAAAGCCCAAACCCTAAACCCTAAACCCTAAAATCTTGAAGCACAAAAATTGAAAACCCCAAACCCTAAACCCTAAACCCTAAAATCCTTAACCCTAAACCCTCTAGTGGTTAAACCCTAAAACCCAAACATGGAAAACCTATAACCCTAACATTAAAACCCTAAACCTTAAAAACCCGTAAAGCCCAAACCTTAAACCCTAAACCCAAACCCTAAACCCTAAACCCTATACCATAAAACCTTGAATCGTAAAAACCCTAAACCCTAAAACCCAAACATGGAAAAACCTATAACCCTAACATTGAAACCCTAAACCTTAAAACCCAAAAAAGCCCAAACCCCGAACCCTAAACCCAAACCCTAAACCCTAAACCCTAAACCCAAACCCTAAACCCTAAACCCTAAACCCTAAACCCAAACCCTAAACCCTAACCTAAACCCTAAACCCAAACCCTAAACCCTAAACCCTATACCATAAAAACCTTGAATCACAAAACCCTAAACCCTAAACCCTAAACCCTAAACCCAAACCCTAAACCCTAAACCCTAAAGCCCAAACCATAAACCCTAAACCCTAAACATTAAACCCTAAAATCTTGAAGCACAAAATTGAAAACCCCAAACCCTAAACCCTAAATCCTAAACCCTAAAACCCTTAACCCTAAACCCTCTAAGGTTAAACCCTAAAACCCAAACCCCAAACCCAAACCCTAAACCCAAACCCTAAACCCTAAACCCTAAACCCTAAAACCCTAAACCGCAAACCCTAAACCCTAAACCCCAAACCCTAAACCCCCCTAAACCCTAAACCCTAAAGCTCAAACCCTAAACCCAAACCCTAAACCCAAACCCTAAACCCTAAACCCTATACCATAAAACCTTGAATCACTAAACCCTAAACCCTAAAGCCCAAACCCTAAACCCTAAACCTTAAACCCTAAACCCTAAAATCTTGAAGCACAATATTGAAAACCCCAAACCCTAAACCCTAAACCCTAAACCCTAAAACCCGTAACCCTAAACCCTCTAAGGTTAAACCCTAAAACCCAAACCCCAAACCCAAACCCTAAACCCAAACCCTAAACCCTAAACCCTATACCATAAAACCTTGAATCACAAAAGCCTAAACACTAAACCCTAAACCCTAAACCCCAAATCCTAAACCCTGAACCCTAAACCCTAAACCCTAAACCCAAACCCTAAACCCAAACCCTAAACCCTGAACCCTATACCATAAAACCTTGAATCACTAAACCCTAAACCCTAAAGCCCAAACCCTGAACCCTAAACCCAAACCCTAAACCCTAAACCCTAAACCCAAACCCTAAACCCTAAACCCTAAACCCTAAACCCAAACCCTAAACCCTAACCTAAACCCTAAACCCAAACCCTAAACCCTAAACCCTATACCATAAAACCTTGAATCACAAAACCCTAAACCCTAAACCCTAAACCCTAAACCCAAACCCTAAACCCTAAAGCCCAAACCATAAACCCTAAACCCTAAACATTAAACCCTAAAATCTTGAAGCACAAAATTGAAAACCCCAAACCCTAAACCCTAAACCCTAAACCCTAAAACCCTTAACCCTAAACCCTCTAAGGTTAAACCCTAAAACCCAAACCCCAAACCCAAACCCTAAACCCAAACCCTAAACCCTAAACCCTAAACCCTAAACCCTAAACCCTAAAACCCTAAACCGCAAACCCTAAACCCTAAACCCTAAAGCCCAAACCCTAAACCCAAACCCTAAACCCAAACCCTAAACCCTATACCATAAAACCTTGAATCACTAAACCCTAAACCCTAAAGCCCAAACCCTAAACCCTAAACCCTAAAATCTTGAAGCACAAAATTGAAAACCCCAAACCCTAAACCCTAAACCCTAAAATCCTTAACCCTAAACCCTCTAGGGTTAAACCCTAAAACCCAAACATGGAAAACCTATAACCCTAACATTAAAACCCTAAACCTTAAAACCCAGAAAGCCCAAACCTTAAACCCTAAACCCAAACCGTAAACCCTAAACCCTATACCATAAAAGCTTGAATCAGAAAACTCTAAACCCTAAAACCCAAACATGGAAAACCTATAACCCTAACATTGAAACCCTAAACCTTAAAACACAAAAAGCCCAAACCCTGAACCCCAAACCCTAAACCCTAAACCCAAAAACCCTAAACCCTAAACCTAAACCCTAAACCCAAACCCTAAACCCTAAACCCTATACCATAAAACCTTGAATCACAAAAGCCTAAACCCTAAACCCTAAACCCCAAATCCTAAACCCTGAACCCTAAACCCTAAACCCTAAAGCCCAAACCCTAAACCCTAAACCCTAAACCCTAAAACCCTAAACCTTAAAACCCAGAAAGCCCAAACCCTAAACCCTAAACCCAAACCCTAAACCCTAAACCCTATACCATAAAACCTTGAATCGTAAAAACCCTAAACCCTAAAAAACCCAAACATGGAAAACCTATAACCCTAACATTGAAACCCTAAACCTTGAAACCCAAAAAAGCCCAAACCCCCGAACCCTAAACCCAAACCCTAAACCCTAAACCCGAAACCCAAACCCTAAACCCTAAACCCTAAACCCTAAACCCAAACCCTAAACCCTAAACCTAAACCCTAAACCCAAACCCTAAACCCTAAACCCTATACCATAAAACCTTGAATCACAAAACCCTAAACCCTAAACCCTAAACCCTAAACCCTAAACCCAAACCCTAAACCCTAAACCCTAAAGCCCAAACCATAAACCCTAAACCCTAAACATTAAACCCTAAAATCTTGAAGCACAAAATTGAAAACCCCAAACCCTAAACCCTAAACCCTAAACCCGCAAACCCTTAACCCTAAACCCTCTAAGGTTAAACCCTAAAGCCCAAACCCTAAACCCAAACCCTAAACCCAAACCCTAAACCCTAAACCCTATACCATAAAACCTTGAATCACTAAACCCTAAACCCTAAAGCCCAAACCCTAAACCCTAAACCCTAAAATCTTGAAGCACAAAATTGAAAACCCCAAACCCTAAACCCTAAACCCTAAAATCCTTAACCCTAAACCCTCTAGGGTTAAACCCTAAAACCCAAACATGGAAAACCTATAACCCTAACATTAAAACCCTAAACCTTAAAACCCATAAAGCCCAAACCTTAAACCCTAAACCCAAACCCTAAACCCTAAACCCTATACCATAAAACCTTGAATCAGAAAACCCTAAACCCTAAAACCCAAACATGGAAAACCTATAACCCTAACATTGAAACCCTAAACCTTAAAACCCAAAAAGCCCAAACCCTGAACCCTAAACCCAAACCCTAAACCCTAAACCCTAAACCCAAACCCTAAACCCTAAACCCTAAACCCTAAACCCAAACCCTAAACCCTAACCTAAACCCTAAACCCAAACCCTAAACCCTAAACCCTATACCATAAAACCTTGAATCACAAAACCCTAAACCCTAAACCCTAAACCCTAAACCCAAACCCTAAACCCTAAACCCTAAAGCCCAAACCATAAACCCTAAACCCTAAACATTAAACCCTAAAATCTTGAAGCACAAAAATTGAAAACCCCAAACCCTAAACCCTAAATCCTAAACCCTAAAACCCTTAACCCTAAACCCTCTAAGGTTAAACCCTAAAACCCAAACCCCAAACCCAAACCCTAAACCCAAACCCTAAACCCTAAACCCTAAACCCTAAAACCCTAAACCGCAAACCCTAAACCCTAAACCCCAAACCCTAAACCCCCCTAAACCCTAAACCCTAAAGCTCAAACCCTAAACCCAAACCCTAAACCCAAACCCTAAACCCTAAACCCTATACCATAAAACCTTGAATCACTAAACCCTAAACCCTAAAGCCCAAACCCTAAACCCTAAACCTTAAACCCTAAACCCTAAAATCTTGAAGCACAATATTGAAAACCCCAAACCCTAAACCCTAAACCCTAAACCCTAAAACCCGTAACCCTAAACCCTCTAAGGTTAAACCCTAAAACCCAAACCCCAAACCCAAACCCTAAACCCAAACCCTAAACCCTAAACCCTATACCATAAAACCTTGAATCACAAAAGCCTAAACACTAAACCCTAAACCCTAAACCCCAAATCCTAAACCCTGAACCCTAAACCCTAAACCCTAAACCCAAACCCTAAACCCAAACCCTAAACCCTGAACCCTATACCATAAAACCTTGAATCACTAAACCCTAAACCCTAAAGCCCAAACCCTAAACCCTAAACCTTAAACCCTAAACCCTAAAATCTTGAAGCACAATATTGAAAACCCCAAACCCTAAACCCTAAACCCTAAACCCTAAAACCCGTAACCCTAAACCCTCTAAGGTTAAACCCTAAAACCCAAACCCCAAACCCAAACCCTAAACCCAAACCCTAAACCCTAAACCCTATACCATAAAACCTTGAATCACAAAAGCCTAAACACTAAACCCTAAACCCTAAACCCCAAATCCTAAACCCTGAACCCTAAACCCTAAACCCTAAAGCCCAAACCCTAAACCCTAAACCCAAACCCTAAACCCAAACCCTAAACCCTGAACCCTATACCATAAAACCTTGAATCACTAAACCCTAAACCCTAAACCCTGAACCCTCTAGGGTTAAACCCTAAAACCGAAACATGGAAAACCTATAACCCTAACATTAAAACCCTAAACCTTAAAACCCGGAAAGCCCAAACCCTAAACCCTAAACCCAAACCCTAAACCCTATACCATAAAACCTTGAATCAGAAAACCCTAAACCCTAAAACCCAAACATGGAAAACCTATAACCCTAACATTGAAACCCTAAACCTTAAAACCCAAAAAGCCCAAACCCTGAACCCTAAACCCAAACCCTAAACCCTAAACCCTAAACCCAAACCCTAAACCCTAAACCTAAACCCTAAACCCAAACCCTAAACCCTATACCATAAAACCTTGAATCACAAAACCCTAAACCCTAAACCCTAGACCCTAAACCCTAAACCCTGTACCCAAACCCTAAACCTTAAACCCTATACCATAAAACCTTGAATCACAAAACCCTAAACCCTAAACCCTAAACCCCAAACCCCAAACCCTAAACCCTAAACCCAAACCCTAAACCCAAACCCTAAACCCTAAACCCTATACCACAAAACTTTGAATCACTAAACCCTAAACCCTAAAGCCCAAACCCTAAACCCTAAACCCTAAAATCTTGAAGCACAAAATTGAAAACCCCAAACCCTAAACCCTAAACCCTAAAATCCTTAACCCTAAACCCTCTAGGGTTAAACCCTAAAACCCAAACATGGAAAACCTATAACCCTAACATTAAAACCCTAAACCTTAAAACCCAGAAAGCCCAAACCTTAAACCCTAAACCCAAACCGTAAACCCTAAACCCTATACCATAAAAGCTTGAATCAGAAAACTCTAAACCCTAAAACCCAAACATGGAAAACCTATAACCCTAACATTGAAACCCTAAACCTTAAAACACAAAAAGCCCAAACCCTGAACCCCAAACCCTAAACCCTAAACCCAAAAACCCTAAACCCTAAACCTAAACCCTAAACCCAAACCCTAAACCCTAAACCCTATACCATAAAACCTTGAATCACAAAAGCCTAAACCCTAAACCCTAAACCCCAAATCCTAAACCCTGAACCCTAAACCCTAAACCCTAAAGCCCAAACCCTAAACCCTAAACCCTAAACCCTAAAACCCTAAACCTTAAAACCCAGAAAGCCCAAACCCTAAACCCTAAACCCAAACCCTAAACCCTAAACCCTATACCATAAAACCTTGAATCAGAAAACCCTAAACCCTAAAACCCAAACATGGAAAACCTATAACCCTAACATTGAAACCCTAAACCTTGAAACCCAAAAAGCCCAAACCCTGAACCCTAAACCCAAACCCTAAACCCTAAACCCGAAACCCAAACCCTAAACCCTAAACCCTAAACCCTAAACCCAAACCCTAAACCCTAAACCTAAACCCTAAACCCAAACCCTAAACCCTAAACCCTATACCATAAAACCTTGAATCACAAAACCCTAAACCCTAAACCCTAAACCCTAAACCCTAAACCCAAACCCTAAACCCTAAACCCTAAAGCCCAAACCATAAACCCTAAACCCTAAACATTAAACCCTAAAATCTTGAAGCACAAAATTGAAAACCCCAAACCCTAAACCCTAAACCCTAAACCCGCAAACCCTTAACCCTAAACCCTCTAAGGTTAAACCCTAAAGCCCAAACCCTAAACCCAAACCCTAAACCCAAACCCTAAACCCTAAACCCTATACCATAAAACCTTGAATCACTAAACCCTAAACCCTAAAGCCCAAACCCTAAACCCTAAACCCTAAAATCTTGAAGCACAAAAATTGAAAACCCCAAACCCTAAACCCTAAACCCTAAAATCCTTAACCCTAAACCCTTTCAGTGGTTAAACCCTAAAACCCAAACATGGAAAAACCTATAACCCTAACATTAAAACCCTAAACCTTAAAAACCCGTAAAGCCCAAACCTTAAACCCTAAACCCAAACCCTAAACCCTAAACCCTATACCATAAAACCTTGAATCGAAAAACCCTAAACCCTAAAAACCCAAACATGGAAAACCTATAACCCTAACATTGAAACCCTAAACCTTAAAACCCAAAAAGCCCAAACCCTGAACCCTAAACCCAAACCCTAAACCCTAAACCCTAAACCCAAACCCTAAACCCTAAACCCTAAACCCTAAACCCAAACCCTAAACCCTAACCTAAACCCTAAACCCAAACCCTAAACCCTAAACCCTATACCATAAAACCTTGAATCACAAAACCCTAAACCCTAAACCCTAAACCCTAAACCCAAACCCTAAACCCTAAACCCTAAAGCCCAAACCATAAACCCTAAACCCTAAACATTAAACCCTAAAATCTTGAAGCACAAAATTGAAAACCCCAAACCCTAAACCCTAAATCCTAAACCCTAAAACCCTTAACCCTAAACCCTCTAAGGTTAAACCCTAAAACCCAAACCCCAAACCCAAACCCTAAACCCAAACCCTAAACCCTAAACCCTAAACCCTAAAACCCTAAACCGCAAACCCTAAACCCTAAACCCCAAACCCTAAACCCCCCTAAACCCTAAACCCTAAAGCTCAAACCCTAAACCCAAACCCTAAACCCAAACCCTAAACCCTAAACCCTATACCATAAAACCTTGAATCACTAAACCCTAAACCCTAAAGCCCAAACCCTAAACCCTAAACCTTAAACCCTAAACCCTAAAATCTTGAAGCACAATATTGAAAACCCCAAACCCTAAACCCTAAACCCTAAACCCTAAAAACCCGTAACCCTAAACCCTCTAAGGTTAAACCCTAAAACCCAAACCCCAAACCCAAACCCTAAACCCAAACCCTAAACCCTAAACCCTATACCATAAAACCTTGAATCACAAAAGCCTAAACACTAAACCCTAAACCCTAAACCCCAAATCCTAAACCCTGAACCCTAAACCCTAAACCCTAAAACCAAACCCTAAACCCAAACCCTAAACCCCCGAACCCTATACCATAAAACCTTGAATCACTAAACCCTAAACCCTAAAGCCCAAACCCTAAACCCTAAACCTTAAACCCTAAACCCTAAAATCTTGAAGCACAATATTGAAAACCCCAAACCCTAAACCCTAAACCCTAAACCCTAAAACCCGTAACCCTAAACCCTCTAAGGTTAAACCCTAAAACCCAAACCCCAAACCCAAACCCTAAACCCAAACCCTAAACCCTAAACCCTATACCATAAAACCTTGAATCACAAAAGCCTAAACACTAAACCCTAAACCCTAAACCCCAAATCCTAAACCCTGAACCCTAAACCCTAAACCCTAAAGCCCAAACCCTAAACCCTAAACCCAAACCCTAAACCCAAACCCTAAACCCTGAACCCTATACCATAAAACCTTGAATCACTAAACCCTAAACCCTAAACCCTGAACCCTCTAGGGTTAAACCCTAAAACCGAAACATGGAAAACCTATAACCCTAACATTAAAACCCTAAACCTTAAAAACCCGGAAAGCCCAAACCCTAAACCCTAAACCCAAACCCTAAACCCTATACCATAAAACCTTGAATCGAAAACCCTAAACCCTAAAAACCCAAACATGGAAAACCTATAACCCTAACATTGAAACCCTAAACCTTAAAACCCAAAAAGCCCAAACCCTGAACCCTAAACCCAAACCCTAAACCCTAAACCCTAAACCCAAACCCTAAACCCTAAACCTAAACCCTAAACCCAAACCCTAAACCCTAAACCCTATACCATAAAACCTTGAATCACAAAACCCTAAACCCTAAACCCTAGACCCTAAACCCTAAACCCTGTACCCAAACCCTAAACCTTAAACCCTATACCATAAAACCTTGAATCACAAAACCCTAAACCCTAAACCCTAAACCCCAAACCCCAAACCCTAAACCCTAAACCCAAACCCTAAACCCAAACCCTAAACCCTAAACCCTATACCACAAAACTTTGAATCACTAAACCCTAAACCCTAAAGCCCAAACCCTAAACCCTAAACCCTAAAATCTTGAAGCACAAAAATTGAAAACCCCAAACCCTAAACCCTAAACCCTAAACCCTAAAACCCTTAACCTCTCAGTGGTTAAACCCTAAAACCCAAACATGGAAAACCTATAACCCTAACATTAAAACCCTAAACCTGAAAACCCAGAAAGCCCAAACCATAAACCCAAACCCTGAACCCTAAACCCTATACCATAAAACCTTGAATCAGAAAACCCTAAACCCGAAAACCCAAACATGGAAAACCTATAACCCTAACATTTAAACCCTAAACCTTAAAACCCAAAAAGCCCAAACCCTGAACCCTAAACCCAAACCCTAAACCCTAACCCCTGAACCCTAAACCCTAAACCCTAAACCCTAAAGCCCAAACCCTAAACCCTAAACCCTAAACCCTAAACCCTAAACCTAAAACCCTAAACCCCAAACCCTAAACCCTAAACCCTAAACCCCAAACCCTAAACCCCCATAAACCCTAAACCCTAAAGCCCAAACCCTAAACCCTAAACCCAAATCCTAAACCCAAACCCTAAACCCTAAACCCTATACCATAAAACATTGAATCACTAAACCCTAAACCCTAAAACCCAAACATGGAAAACCTATAACCCTAACATTGAAACCCTAAACCTTAAAACCCAAAAAGCCCAAACCCTAAACCCTAAACCCAAACCCTAAACCCTAAACCCTAAACCCTATACCATAAAACCTTGAATCACAAAACCCTAAACCCTAAACCCTAAACCCTAAACCCTAAACCCAAACCCTAAACCCTAAACCCTAAAGCCCAAACCATAAACCCTAAACCCTAAACATTAAACCCTAAAATCTTGAAGCACAAAATTGAAAACCCCAAATCCTAAACCCTAAACCCTAAACCCTAAAACCCTTAACCCTAAACCCTCTAAGGTTAAACCCTAAAACCCAAACCCCAAACCCAAACCCTAAACCCAAACCCTAAACCCTAAACCCTAAAGCCCAAACCATAAACCCTAAACCCTAAACATTAAACCCTAAAATCTTGAAGCACAAAATTGAAAACCACAAACCCTAAACCCTAAACCCTAAACCCTAAAACCCTTAACCCTAAACCCTCTAAGGTTAAACCCTAAAACCCAAACCCCAAACCCAAACCCTAAACCCAAACCCTAAACCCTAAACCCTAAACCCTAAAACCCTAAACCGCAAACCCTAAACCCTAAACCCCAAACCCTAAACCCCCCTAAACCCTAAACCCTAAAGCCCAAACCCTAAACCCAAACCCTAAACCCAAACCCTAAACCCTAAACCCTATACCATAAAACCTTGAATCACTAAACCCTAAACCCTAAAGCCCAAACCCTAAACCCTAAACCTTAAACCCTAAACCCTAAAATCTTGAAGCACAAAATTGAAAACCCCAAACCCTAAACCCTAAACCCTAAACCCTAAAATCCTTAACCCTAAACCCTCTAGGGTTAAACCCTAAAACCCAAACATGGAAAACCTATAACCCTAACATTAAAACCCTAAACCTTAAAACCCAGACAGCCCAAACCTTAAACCCTAAACCCAAACCCTAAACCCTAAACCCTATACCATAAAACCTTGAATCAGAAAACTCTAAACCCTAAAACCCAAACATGGAAACCTATAACCCTAACATTGAAACCCTAAACCTTAAAAACCCAAAAAAGCCCAAACCCCCGAACCCCAAACCCTAAACCCTAAACCCCAAACCCTAAACCCTAAACCTAAACCCTAAACCCAAACCCTAAACCCTAAACCCTATACCATAAAACCTTGAATCACAAAAGCCTAAACCCTAAACCCTAAACCCTAAACCCCAAATCCTAAACCCTGAACCCTAAACCCTAAACCCTAAAGCCCAAACCCTAAACCCTAAACCCAAACCCTAAACCCAAACCCTAAACCCTGAACCCTATACCATAAAACCTTGAATCACTAAACCCTAAACCCTAAACCCTCTAGGGTTAAACCCTAAAACCCAAACATGGAAAACCTATAACCCTAACATTAAAACCCTAAACCTTAAAACCCGGAAAGCCCAAACCCTAAACCCTAAACCCAAACCCTAAACCCTATACCATAAAACCTTGAATCACAAAACCCTAAACCCTAAACCCTAAACCCTAAACCCAAACCCTAAACCCTAAACCCTAAAGCCCAAACCATAAACCCTAAACCCTAAACATTAAACCCTAAAATCTTGAAGCACAAAATTGAAAACCCCAAATCCTAAACCCTAAACCCTAAACCCTAAAACCCTTAACCCTAAACCCTCTAAGGTTAAACCCTAAAACCCAAACCCCAAACCCAAACCCTAAACCCAAACCCTAAACCCTAAACCCTAAAGCCCAAAACCATAAACCCTAAACCCTAAACATTAAACCCTAAAATCTTGAAGCACAAAAATTGAAAACCACAAACCCTAAACCCTAAACCCTAAACCCTAAAACCCTTAACCCTAAACCCTCTAAGGTTAAACCCTAAAACCCAAACCCCAAACCCAAACCCTAAACCCAAACCCTAAACCCTAAACCCTAAAACCCTAAACCGCAAACCCTAAACCCTAAACTCCAAACCCTAAACCCCCCTAAACCCTAAACCCTAAAGCCCAAACCCTAAACCCAAACCCTAAACCCAAACCCTAAACCCTAAACCCTATACCATAAAACCTTGAATCACTAAACCCTAAACCCTAAAGCCCAAACCCTAAACCCTAAACCTTAAACCCTAAACCCTAAAATCTTGAAGCACAAAATTGAAAACCCCAAACCCTAAACCCTAAACCCTAAACCCTAAAATCCTTAACCCTAAACCCTCTAGGGTTAAACCCTAAAACCCAAACATGGAAAACCTATAACCCTAAACCCTAAACCCTATACCATAAAACCTTGAATCAGAAAACTCTAAACCCTAAAACCCAAACATGGAAAACCTATAACCCTAACATTGAAACCCTAAACCTTAAAACCCAAAAAGCCCAAACCCTGAACCCCAAACCCTAAACCCTAAACCCCAAACCCTAAACCCTAAACCTAAACCCTAAACCCAAACCCTAAACCCTAAACCCTATACCATAAAACCTTGAATCACAAAAGCCTAAACCCTAAACCCTAAACCCTAAACCCCAAATCCTAAACCCTGAACCCTAAACCCTAAACCCTAAAGCCCAAACCCTAAACCCTAAACCCAAACCCTAAACCCAAACCCTAAACCCTGAACCCTATACCATAAAACCTTGAATCACTAAACCCTAAACCCTAAACCCTAAAACCCAAACATGGAAAACCTATAACCCTAACATTAAAACCCTAAACCTTAAAATCCGGAAAGCCCAAACCCTAAACCCTAAACCCAAACCCTAAACCCTATACCATAAAACCTTGAATCAGAAAACCCTAAACCCTAAAACCCAAACATGGAAAACCTATAACCCTAACAATGAAACCCTAAACCTTAAAACCCAAAAAGCCCAAACCCCGAACCCTAAACCCAAACCCTGAACCCTAAACCCTAAACCCTAAAGCCCAAACCCTAAACCCTAAACTCAAATCCTAAACCGAAACCCTAAACCCTAAACCCTATACCATAAAACCTTGAATCACTAAGCCCTAAACCCTAAATCCTAAAACCTTAAAACCACAAAAATTGAAAACCCCAAGCCCTAAACCCTTAACCCTAAACCCTTTCAGTGGTTAAACCCTAAAACCCAAACATGGAAAACCTATAACCCTAACATTGAAACCCTAAACCTTAAAACCCAAAAAGCCCAAACCCTAAACCCTAAACCCTATACCATAAAACCTTGAATCACAAAACCCTAAACCCTAAACCTTAAACCCTAAAACCCTTAACCCTAAAACCCCTAGGGTTAAACCCTAAAACCCAAACATGGAAAACCTATAACCCTAACATTGAAACCCTAAACCTTAAAACCAAAAAAGCCCAAACCCTAAACCCTAAACCCTAAACCCCAAACGCTGAACCCTAAACCCTATACCATAAAACCTTGAATCACAAAACCCTAAACCCTAAACCTCATACCCAAAGCCTAAACCCCAAACCCTAAACCCTAAACCCTAAACCCCAAAACCCCCTAAACCCTAAACCCTAAACCCTAAAGCCCAAACCCTAAACGCTAAACCCTATACCATAAAACCTTGAATCACTAAACGCTAAACCCTAAACCCCAAACCCTAAACCCTAAACCCTAAAACCTTGAAGCACAAAATTGAAAACCCCAAACCATAAACCCTAAACCCCAAAACCTAACACCCTAAACCCTAAACTTTAAAGCCACAAAACCTAAAAATAAACCCTGAATCAAAAAATCTAAATCCCAAAACCCTAAATCCTAAACCCCAAACCCTGAACCCTTAAACCCCAAATCCTAAACCCTAAAGCCTAAACACAAAACCAGAAACCCTAAACCCTAAACTATAAAATAAAAAATCCAAAACCCTAAATTGTTAACCCTAAATCCTAAACACAAAACCCTAAACCTTAAACAATAAAACTTGAAATCTCAGACCCTAAACCCTAAAACCTAAAAAAATAAACCGTAAATGAAAACCCCAAACCCTAAACCCTAAAACTTGAATCACGAAACCCTAAACCCTAAACCCCAAACCCTAAACCCTAAACCCTAACCCCTAAACCCTAAACCCTAAAGCCCAAACCCTAAACCCTAAACCCAAACCCTAAACCCAAACCCGAAACTCAAAACCCTAAACCCTAAACCCTAAACCCTAAAACCCTAAACCCCAAACCCTAAACCCTAAACCCTAAACCCCAAACCCTAAACCCCCCTAAACCCTAAACCCTAAAGCCCAAACCCTAAACCCTAAACCCAAACCCTAAACCCAAACCCTAAACCCTAAACCCTATACCACAAAACCTTGAATCACTAAACCCTAAACCCTAATGCCCAAACCCTAAACCCTAAACCCTAAAAACCCTTAACCCTCTAGGGTTAAACCCTATAACCCTAACATTAAAACCCTAAACCTTAAAAACCCGTAAAGCCCAAACCCTAAACCCTAAACCCAAACCCTAAACCCTAAACCCTATACCATAAAACCTTGAATCGAAAAACCCTAAACCCTAAAAACCCAAACATGGAAAACCTATAACCCTAACATTGAAACCCTAAACCTTAAAACCAAAAAAGCCCAAACCCTAAACCCCTAAACCCTAAACCCTAAACCCCAAACGCCGAACCCTAAACCCTATACCATAAAACCTTGAATCACAAAACCCTAAACCCTAAACCTTATACCCAAACCCTAAACCCTAAACCCCAAACCCCCCTAAACCCTAAACCCTAAACCCTAAAGCCCAAACCCCTAAACGCTAAACCCTATACCATAAAAACCTTGAATCACTAAACGCTAAACCCTAAAACCCCCAAACCCTAAACCCTAAACCCTAAAACCTTGAAGCACAAAATTGAAAACCCCAAACCATAAACCCTAAACCCCCAAAACCTAACACCCTAAACCCTAAACTTTAAAGCCACAAAACCTAAAAATACACCCCGAATCAAAAAAATCTAAAACCCAAAACCCTAAATCCTAAACCCCAAACCCCCGAACCCTTAAACCCCAAATCCTAAACCCTAAAGCCTAAACACAAAACCAGAAACCCTAAACCCTAAACTATAAAATAAAAAATCCAAAACCCTAAACTATTAACCCTAAATCCTAAACACAAAACCCTAAACCTTAAACAATAAAACTTGAAATCTCAGACCCTAAACCCTAAAACCTAAAAAAATAAACCGTAAATGAAAACCCCAAACCCTAAACCCTAAACCTTGAATCACGAAACCCTAAACCCTAAACCCCAAACCCTAAACCCTAAACCCTAACCCCCGAACCCTAAACCCTAAACCCTAAACCCTAAAGCCCAAACCCTAAACCCTAAACCCAAACCCTAAACCCAAACCCTAAACCCTAAACCCTAAAACCCTAAACCCCAAACCCTAAACCCTAAACCCTAAACCCCCAAACCCTAAACCCCCTAAACCCTAAACCCCAAAGCCCAAACCCTAAACCCTAAACCCAAACCCTAAACCCAAACCCTAAACCCTAAACCCTATACCACAAAACCTTGAATCACTAAACCCTAAACCCTAAAGCCCAAACCCTAAACCCTAAACCCTAAACCCGAACCCTAAAATCTTGAAGCACAAAATTGAAAACCGCAAACCCTAAACCCTAAACCCTAAAACCCTTAACCCTCTAGGGTTAAACCCTAAAACCCAAACATGGAAAACCTATAACCCTAACATTAAAACCCTAAACCTTAAAACCCAGAAAGCCCAAACCCTAAACCCTAAACCCAAACCCTAAACCCTAAACCCTATACCATAAAACCTTGAATCAGAAAACCCTAAACCCTAAAACCCAAACATGGAAAACCTATAACCCTAACATTGAAACCCTAAACCTTAAAACCCAAAAAGCCCAAACCCTGAACCCTAAACCCTAAACCCGAAACCCAAACCCTAAACCCTAAACCCTAAACCCTAAACCCAAACCCTAAACCCTAAACCTAAACCCTAAACCTAAACCCTAAACCCAAACCCTAAACCCTAAACCCTATACCATAAAACCTTGAATCACAAAACCCTAAACCCTAAACCCTAAACCCTAAACCCAA
This sequence comes from Catharanthus roseus, assembly GCA_028651295.1. Lineage (NCBI taxonomy): Eukaryota > Viridiplantae > Streptophyta > Magnoliopsida > Gentianales > Apocynaceae > Catharanthus > Catharanthus roseus. Next base: position 72,223 of record JAPQWS010000164.1, read on the forward strand.
ACCCTAAACCCTAAACCCTAAAGCCCAAACCATAAACCCTAAACCCTAAACATTAAACCCTAAAATCTTGAAGCACAAAATTGAAAACCCCAAACCCTAAACCCTAAACCCTAAACCCTAAAACCCTTAACCCTAAACCCTCTAAGGTTAAACCCTAAAACCCAAACCCTAAACCCAAACCCTAAACCCAAACCCTAAACCCTAAACCCTAAACCCTAAAACCCTAAACCGCAAAACCCTAAACCCTAAACCCTAAAGCCCAAACCCTAAACCCAAACCCTAAACCCAAACCCTAAACCCTAAACCCTATACCATAAAACCTTGAATCACTAAACCCTAAACCCTAAAGCCCAAACCCTAAACCCTAAACCCTAAAATCTTGAAGCACAAAATTGAAAACCCCAAACCCTAAACCCTAAACCCTAAAATCCTTAACCCTAAAACCCTTCTAGGGTTAAACCCCTAAAACCCAAACATGGAAAACCTATAACCCTAACATTAAAACCCTAAACCTTAAAACCCGGAAAGCCCAAACCCTAAACCCTAAACCCAAACCCTAAACCCTATACCATAAAACCTTGAATCACAAAACCCTAAACCCTAAACCCTAAACCCTAAACCCTAAACCCAAACCCTAAACCCTAAACCCTAAAGCCCAAACCATAAACCCTAAACCTTAAACATTAAACCCTAAAATCTTGAAGCACAAAATTGAAAACCCCAAATCCTAAACCCTAAACCCTAAAACCCTTAACCCTAAACCCTCTAAGGTTAAACCCTAAAACCCAAACCCCAAACCCAAACCCTAAACCCAAACCCTAAACCCTAAACCCTAAAGCCCAAACCATAAACCCTAAACCCTAAACATTAAACCCTAAAATCTTGAAGCACAAAATTGAAAACCACAAACCCTAAACCCTAAACCCTAAACCCTTAACCCAAAACCCTCTAGGGTTAAACCCTAAAACCCAAACATGGAAAACCTATAACCCTAACATTGAAACCCTAAACCTTAAAACCCAAAAAGCCCAAACCCTAAACCTTAAACCCTAAACCCTATACCATAAAACCTTGAATCACAAAACCCTAAACCCTAAACCCTAAAACCCTTAACCCTAAACCCCCTAGGGTTAAACCCTAAAACCCAAACATGGAAAACCTATAACCCTAACATTGAAACCCTAAACCTTAAAACCAAAAAAGCCCAAACCCTAAACCCTAAACCCTAAACCCCAAACGCTGAACCCTAAACCCTATACCATAAAACCTTGAATCACAAAACCCTAAACCCTAAACCTCATACCCAAACCCTAAACCCCAAACCCTAAACCCTAAACCCTAAACCCCAAACCCCCCTAAACCCTAAACCCTAAACCCTAAAGCCCAAACCCTAAACGCTAAACCCTATACCATAAAACCTTGAATCACTAAACGCTAAACCCTAAACCCCAAACCCTAAACCCTAAACCCTAAAACCTTGAAGCACAAAAATTGAAAACCCCAAACCATAAACCCTAAACCCCCAAAACCTAACACCCTAAACCCTAAACTTTAAAGCCACAAAACCTAAAAATAAACCCCCGAATCAAAAAAATCTAAATCCCAAAACCCTAAATCCTAAACCCCAAACCCCCGAACCCTTAAACCCAAAATCCTAAACCCTAAAGCCTAAACACAAAACCAGAAACCCTAAACCCTAAACTATAAAATAAAAAATCCAAAACCCTAAATTGTTAACCCTAAATCCTAAACACAAAACCCTAAACCTTAAACAATAAAACTTGAAATCTCAGACCCTAAACCCTAAAACCTAAAAAAAATAAAACCGTAAATGAAAACCCCAAACCCTAAACCCTAAAACTTGAATCACGAAACCCTAAACCCTAAACCCCCAAACCCTAAACCCTAAACCCTAACCCCCTAAACCCTAAACCCTAAAGCCCAAACCCTAAACCCTAAACCCAAACCCTAAACCCAAACCCGAAACCCTAAACCCTAAACCCTAAACCCTAAACCCTAAAACCCTAAACCCCAAACCCTAAACCCTAAACCCTAAACCCCAAACCCTAAACCCCCCTAAACCCTAAACCCTAAAGCCCAAACCCTAAACCCTAAACCCAAACCCTAAACCCAAACCCTAAACCCTAAACCCTATACCACAAAACCTTGAATCACTAAACCCTAAACCCTAATGCCCAAACCCTAAACCCTAAACCCTAAAACCCTTAACCCTCTAGGGTTAAACCCTATAACCCTAACATTAAAACCCTAAACCTTAAAACCCAGAAAGCCCAAACCCTAAACCCTAAACCCAAACCCTAAACCCTAAACCCTATACCATAAAACCTTGAATCAGAAAACCCTAAACCCTAAAACCCAAACATGGAAAACCTATAACCCTAACATTGAAACCCTAAACCTTAAAACCAAAAAAGCCCAAACCCTAAACCCTAAACCCTAAACCCTAAACCCCAAACGCTGAACCCTAAACCCTATACCATAAAACCTTGAATCACAAAACCCTAAACCCTAAACCTTATACCCAAACCCTAAACCCTAAACCCCAAACCCCCCTAAACCCTAAACCCTAAACCCTAAAGCCCAAACCCTAAACGCTAAACCCTATACCATAAAACCTTGAATCACTAAACGCTAAACCCTAAACCCCAAACCCTAAACCCTAAACCCTAAAACCTTGAAGCACAAAATTGAAAACCCCAAACCATAAACCCTAAACCCCAAAACCTAACACCCTAAACCCTAAACTTTAAAGCCACAAAACCTAAAAATAAACCCTGAATCAAAAAATCTAAAACCCAAAACCCTAAATCCTAAACCCCAAACCCTGAACCCTTAAACCCCAAATCCTAAACCCTAAAGCCTAAACACAAAACCAGAAACCCTAAACCCTAAACTATAAAATAAAAAATCCAAAACCCTAAACTATTAACCCTAAATCCTAAACACAAAACCCTAAACCTTAAACAATAAAACTTGAAATCTCAGACTCCTAAACCCTAAAAACCTAAAAAAAATAAACCGTAAATGAAAACCCCAAACCCTAAACCCTAAACCTTGAATCACGAAACCCTAAACCCTAAACCCCAAACCCTAAACCCTAAACCCTAACCCCTGAACCCTAAACCCTAAACCCTAAACCCTAAAGCCCAAACCCTAAACCCTAAACCCGAACCCTGAAATCTTGAAGCACAAAATTGAAAACCGCAAACCCTAAACCCTAAACCCTAAAACCCTTAACCCTCTAGGGTTAAACCCTAAAACCCAAACATGGAAAACCTATAACCCTAACATTAAAACCCTAAACCTTAAAACCCAGAAAGCCCAAACCCTAAACCCTAAACCCAAACCCTAAACCCTAAACCCTATACCATAAAACCTTGAATCAGAAAACCCTAAACCCTAAAACCCAAACATGGAAAACCTATAACCCTAACATTGAAACCCTAAACCTTAAAACCCAAAAAGCCCAAACCCTGAACCCTAAACCCAAACCCTAAACCCTAAACCCGAAACCCAAACCCTAAACCCTAAACCCTAAACCCTAAACCCAAACCCTAAACCCTAAACCTAAACCCTAAACCTAAACCCTAAATCCAAACCCTAAACCCTAAACCCTATACCATAAAACCTTGAATCACAAAACCCTAAACCCTAAACCCTAAACCCTAAACCCAAACCCTAAACCCTAAACCCTAAAGCCCAAACCATAAACCCTAAACCCTAAACATTAAACCCTAAAATCTTGAAGCACAAAAATTGAAAACCCCAAACCCTAAACCCTAAACCCTAAACCCTAAAACCCTTAACCCTAAACCCTCTAGGGTTAAACCCTAAAACCCAAACCCTAAACCCAAACCCTAAACCCAAACCCTAAACCCTAAACCCTAAACCCTAAAACCCTAAACCGCAAACCCTAAACCCTAAACCCTAAAGCCCAAACCCTAAACCCAAACCCTAAACCCAAACCCTAAACCCTAAACCCTATACCATAAAACCTTGAATCACTAAACCCTAAACCCTAAAGCCCAAACCCTAAACCCTAAACCCTAAAATCTTGAAGCACAAAATTGAAAACCCCAAACCCTAAACCCTAAACCCTAAAATCCTTAACCCTAAACCCTCTAGGGTTAAACCCTAAAACCCAAACATGGAAAACCTATAACCCTAACATTAAAACCCTAAACCTTAAAAACCCTAAAGCCCAAACCCTAAACCCTAAACCCAAACCCTAAACCCTATACCATAAAACCTTGAATCACAAAACCCTAAACCCTAAACCCTAAACCCTAAACCCTAAACCCAAACCCTAAACCCTAAACCCTAAAGCCCAAACCATAAACCCTAAACCCTAAACATTAAACCCTAAAATCTTGAAGCACAAAATTGAAAACCCCAAATCCTAAACCCTAAACCCTAAACCCTAAAACCCTTAACCCTAAACCCTCTAAGGTTAAACCCTAAAACCCAAACCCCAAACCCAAACCCTAAACCCAAACCCTAAACCCTAAACCCTAAAGCCCAAACCATAAACCCTAAACCCTAAACATTAAACCCTAAAATCTTGAAGCACAAAATTGAAAACCACAAACCCTAAACCCTAAACCCTAAACCCTAAAACCCTTAACCCTAAACCCTCTAAGGTTAAACCCTAAAACCCAAACCCCAAACCCAAACCCTAAACCCAAACCCTAAACCCTAAACCCTAAACCCTAAAACCCTAAACCGCAAACCCTAAACCCTAAACCCCAAACCCTAAACCCCCTAAACCCTAAACCCTAAAGCCCAAACCCTAAACCCAAACCCTAAACCCAAACCCTAAACCCTAAACCCTATACCATAAAACCTTGAATCACTAAACCCTAAACCCTAAAGCCCAAACCCTAAACCCTAAACCTTAAACCCTAAACCCTAAAATCTTGAAGCACAAAATTGAAAACCCCAAACCCTAAACCCTAAACCCTAAACCCTAAAATCCTTAACCCTAAACCCTCTAGGGTTAAACCCTAAAACCCAAACATGGAAAACCTATAACCCTAACATTAAAACCCTAAACCTTAAAACCCAGACAGCCCAAACCTTAAACCCTAAACCCAAACCCTAAACCCTAAACCCTATACCATAAAACCTTGAATCAGAAAACTCTAAACCCTAAAACCCAAACATGGAAAACCTATAACCCTAACATTGAAACCCTAAACCTTAAAACCCAAAAAGCCCAAACCCTGAACCCCAAACCCTAAACCCTAAACCCCAAACC
>JAPQWS010000164.1:85000-115000 GCA_028651295.1 Catharanthus roseus
ATTAAACCCTAAAATCTTGAAGCACAAAATTGAAAACCCCAAACCCTAAACCCTAAACCCTAAACCCTAAACCCTAAAACCCTTAACCCTAAACCCTCTAAGGTTAAACCCTAAAACCCAAACCCTAAACCCAAACCCTAAACCCAAACCCTAAACCCTAAACCCTAAAGCCCAAACCCTAAACCCAAACCCTAAACCCAAACCCTAAACCCTAAACCCTATACCATAAAACCTTGAATCACTAAACCCTAAACCCTAAAGCCCAAACCCTAAACCCTAAACCCTAAAATCTTGAAGCACAAAATTGAAAACCCCAAACCCTAAACCCTAAACCCTAAAATCCGTAACCCTAAACCCTCTAGGGTTAAACCCTAAAACCCAAACATGGAAAACCTATAACCCTAACATTAAAACCCTAAACCTTAAAACCCGGAAAGCCCAAACCCTAAACCCTAAACCCAAACCCTAAACCCTATACCATAAAACCTTGAATCACAAAACCCTAAACCCTAAACCCTAAACCCTAAACCCTAAACCCAAACCCTAAACCCTAAACCCTAAAGCCCAAACCATAAACCCTAAACCCTAAACATTAAACCCTAAAATCTTGAAGCACAAAATTGAAAACCCCAAATCCTAAACCCTAAACCCTAAACCCTAAAACCCTTAACCCTAAACCCTCTAAGGTTAAACCCTAAAACCCAAACCCTAAACCCAAACCCTAAACCCAAACCCTAAACCCTAAACCCTAAAGCCCAAACCCTAAACCCAAACCCTAAACCCAAACCCTAAACCCTAAACCCTATACCATAAAACCTTGAATCACTAAACCCTAAACCCTAAAGCCCAAACCCTAAACCCTAAACCCTAAAATCTTGAAGCACAAAATTGAAAACCCCAAACCCTAAACCCTAAACCCTAAAATCCGTAACCCTAAACCCTCTAGGGTTAAACCCTAAAACCCAAACTTGGAAAACCTATAACCCTAACATTAAAACCCTAAACCTTAAAACCCGGAAAGCCCAAACCCTAAACCCTAAACCCAAACCCTAAACCCTATACCATAAAACCTTGAATCACAAAACCCTAAACCCTAAACCCTAAACCCAAACCCTAAACCCTAAACCCTAAACCCTAAAGCCCAAACCATAAACCCTAAACCCTAAACATTAAACCCTAAAATCTTGAAGCACAAAATTGAAAACCCCAAACCCTAAACCCTAAACCCTAAACCCTAAAACCCTTAACCCTAAACCCTCTAAGGTTAAACCCTAAAACCCAAACCCCAAACCCAAACCCTAAACCCAAACCCTAAACCCTAAACCCTAAAGCCCAAACCATAAACCCTAAACCCTAAACATTAAACCCTAAAATCTTGAAGCACAAAATTGAAAACCACAAACCCTAAACCCTAAACCCTAAACCCTAAAACCCTTAACCCTAAACCCTCTAAGGTTAAACCCTAAAACCCAAACCCCAAACCCAAACCCTAAACCCAAACCCTAAACCCTAAACCCTAAACCCTAAAACCCTAAACCGCAAAACCCTAAACCCTAAACCCCAAACCCTAAACCCCCTAAACCCTAAACCCTAAAGCCCAAACCCTAAACCCAAACCCTAAACCCAAACCCTAAACCCTAAACCCTATACCATAAAAACCTTGAATCACTAAACCCTAAACCCTAAAGCCCAAACCCTAAACCCCTAAACCTTAAACCCTAAACCCTAAAAATCTTGAAGCACAAAAATTGAAAACCCCAAACCCTAAACCCTAAACCCTAAACCCTAAAATCCTTAACCCTAAACCCTCTAGGGTTAAACCCTAAAACCCAAACATGGAAAACCTATAACCCTAACATTAAAACCCTAAACCTTAAAACCCAGAAAGCCCAAACCTTAAACCCTAAACCCAAACCCTAAACCCTAAACCCTATACCATAAAACCTTGAATCGTAAAAACTCTAAACCCTAAAACCCAAACATGGAAACCTATAACCCTAACATTGAAACCCTAAACCTTAAAACCCAAAAAGCCCAAACCCTGAACCCTAAACCCTAAACCCTAAACCCCAAACCCTAAACCCTAAACCTAAACCCTAAACCCAAACCCTAAACCCTAAACCCTATACCATAAAACCTTGAATCACAAAAGCCTAAACCCTAAACCCTAAACCCTAAACCCCAAATCCTAAACCCTGAACCCTAAACCCTAAACCCTAAAGCCCAAACCCTAAACCCAAAACCTAAACCCAAACCCTAAACCCTGAACCCTATACCATAAAACCTTGAATCACTAAACCCTAAACCCTAAACCCTAAACCCTCTAGGGTTAAACCCTAAAACCCAAACATGGAAAACCTATAACCCTAACATTAAAACCCTAAACCTTAAAACCCGGAAAGCCCAAACCCTAAACCCAAAACCCAAACCCTAAACCCTATACCATAAAACCTTGAATCAGAAAACCCTAAACCCTAAAACCCAAACATGGAAAACCTATAACCCTAACATTGAAACCCTAAACCTTAAAACCCAAAAAGCCCAAACCCCCGAACCCTAAACCCAAACCCTGAACCCTAAACCCTAAACCCTAAAGCCCAAACCCTAAACCCTAAACTCAAATCCTAAACCGAAACCCTAAACCCTAAACCCTATACCATAAAACCTTGAATCACTAAGCCCTAAACCCCAAATCCTAAAACCTTAAACCACAAAATTGAAAACCCCAAGCCCTAAACCCTTAACCCTAAACCCTCTAGGGTTAAACCCTAAAACCCAAACATTGAAAACCTATAACCCTAACATTGAAACCCTAAACCTTAAAACCCAAAAAGCCCAAACCCTAAACCTTAAACCCTAAACCCTATACCATAAAACCTTGAATCACAAAACCCTAAACCCTAAACCCTAAACCCTAAAACCCTTAACCCTAAACCCCCTAGGGTTAAACCCTAAAACCCAAACATGGAAAACCTATAACCCTAACATTGAAACCCTAAACCTTAAAACCAAAAAAGCCCAAACCCTAAACCCTAAACCCTAAACCCCAAACGCTGAACCCTAAACCCTATACCATAAAACCTTGAATCACAAAACCCTAAACCCTAAACCTCATACCCAAACCCTAAACCCCCAAACCCTAAACCCTAAACCCTAAACCCCAAACCCCCTAAACCCTAAACCCTAAACCCTAAAGCCCAAACCCTAAACGCTAAACCCTATACCATAAAACCTTGAATCACTAAACACTACACCCTAAACCCCCAAACCCTAAACCCTAAACCCTAAAACCTTGAAGCACAAAAATTGAAAACCCCAAACCATAAACCCTAAACCCCAAAACCTAACACCCTAAACCCTAAACTTTAAAGCCACAAAACCTAAAAAATAAACCCCCGAATCAAAAAAATCTAAATCCCAAAACCCTAAATCCTAAACCCCAAACCCCGAACCCTTAAACCCCAAAATCCTAAACCCTAAAGCCTAAACACAAAACCAGAAACCCTAAACCCTAAACTATAAAATAAAAAATCCAAAACCCTAAATTGTTAACCCTAAATCCTAAACACAAAACCCTAAACCTTAAACAATAAAACTTGAAATCTCAGACCCTAAACCCTAAAACCTAAAAAAATAAACCGTAAATGAAAACCCCAAACCCTAAACCCTAAAACTTGAATCACGAAACCCTAAACCCTAAACCCCCAAACCCTAAACCCTAAACCCTAACCCCTAAACCCTAAACCCTAAAGCCCAAACCCTAAACCCTAAACCCAAACCCTAAACCCAAACCCGAAACCCTAAACCCTAAACCCTAAACCCTAAACCCTAAAACCCTAAACCCCAAACCCTAAACCCTAAACCCTAAACCCCAAACCCTAAACCCCCCTAAACCCTAAACCCCAAAGCCCAAACCCTAAACCCTAAACCCAAACCCTAAACCCAAACCCTAAACCCTAAACCCTATACCACAAAACCTTGAATCACTAAACCCTAAACCCTAATGCCCAAACCCTAAACCCTAAACCCTAAAACCCTTAACCCTCTAGGGTTAAACCCTATAACCCTAACATTAAAATCCTAAACCTTAAAACCCAGAAAGCCCAAACCCTAAACCCTAAACCCAAACCCTAAACCCTAAACCCTATACCATAAAACCTTGAATCAGAAAACCCTAAACCCTAAAACCCAAACATGGAAAACCTATAACCCTAACATTGAAACCCTAAACCTTAAAACCAAAAAAAGCCCAAACCCTAAACCCTAAACCCTAAACCCCAAACGCTCGAACCCTAAACCCTATACCATAAAAACCTTGAATCACAAAACCCTAAACCCTAAACCTTATACCCAAACCCTAAACCCCAAACCCTAAACCCTAAACCCCAAACCCCCCTAAACCCTAAACCCTAAACCCTAAAGCCCAAACCCTAAACGCTAAACCCTATACCATAAAACCTTGAATCACTAAACGCTAAACCCTAAACCCCCAAACCCTAAACCCTAAACCCTAAAACCTTGAAGCACAAAAATTGAAAACCCCAAACCATAAACCCTAAACCCCAAAACCTAACACCCTAAACCCTAAACTTTAAAGCCACAAAACCTAAAAATAAACCCCGAATCAAAAAAATCTAAAACCCAAAACCCTAAATCCTAAACCCCAAACCCCGAACCCTTAAACCCCCAAATCCTAAACCCTAAAGCCTAAACACAAAAACCCGAAACCCTAAACCCTAAACTATAAAATAAAAAATCCAAAACCCTAAACTGTTAACCCTAAATCCTAAACACAAAACCCTAAACCTTAAACAATAAAACTTGAAATCTCAGACCCTAAACCCTAAAACCTAAAAAAATAAACCGTAAATGAAAACCCCAAACCCTAAACCCTAAACCTTGAATCACGAAACCCTAAACCCTAAACCCCAAACCCTAAACCCTAAACCCTAACCCCTGAACCCTAAACCCTAAACCCTAAACCCTAAAGCCCAAACCCTAAACCCTAAACCCAAACCCTAAACCCAAACCCTAAACCCTAAACCCTAAAACCCTAAACCCCCAAACCCTAAACCCTAAACCCTAAACCCCAAACCCTAAACCCCCTAAACCCTAAACCCCAAAGCCCAAACCCTAAACCCTAAACCCAAACCCTAAACCCAAACCCTAAACCCTAAACCCTATACCACAAAACCTTGAATCACTAAACCCTAAACCCTAAAGCCCAAACTCTAAACCCTAAACCCTAAACCCGAACCCTAAAATCTTGAAGCACAAAATTGAAAACCGCAAACCCTAAACCCTAAAACCCTTAACCCTCTAGGGTTAAACCCTAAAACCCAAACATGGAAAACCTATAACCCTAATATTAAAACCCTAAACCTTAAAACCCAGAAAGCCCAAACCCTAAACCCTAAACCCAAACCCTAAACCCTAAACCCTATACCATAAAACCTTGAATCAGAAAACCCTAAACCCTAAAACCCAAACATGGAAAACCTATAACCCTAACATTGAAACCCTAAACCTTAAAACCCAAAAAGCCCAAACCCTGAACCCTAAACCCAAACCCTAAACCCTAAACCCGAAACCCAAACCCTAAACCCTAAACCCTAAACCCTAAACCCAAACCCTAAACCCTAAACCTAAACCCTAAACCTAAACCCTAAACCCAAACCCTAAACCCTAAACCCTATACCATAAAACCTTGAATCACAAAACCCTAAACCCTAAACCCTAAACCCTAAACCCAAACCCTAAACCCTAAACCCTAAAGCCCAAACCATAAACCCTAAACCCTAAACATTAAACCCTAAAATCTTGAAGCACAAAATTGAAAACCCCAAACCCTAAACCCTAAACCCTAAACCCTAAAACCCTAAACCCAAAACCCTAAACCCTAAACCCTAAAGCCCAAACCCTAAACCCAAACCCTAAACCCAAACCCTAAACCCTAAACCCTATACCATAAAACCTTGAATCACTAAACCCTAAACCCTAAAGCCCAAACCCTAAACCCTAAACCCTAAAATCTTGAAGCACAAAATTGAAAACCCCAAACCCTAAACCCTAAACCCTAAAATCCTTAACCCTAAACCCTCTAGGGTTAAACCCTAAAACACAAACATGGAAAACCTATAACCCTAACATTAAAACCCTAAACCTTAAAACCCAGAAAGCCCAAACCTTAAACCCTAAACCCAAACCGTAAACCCTAAACCCTATACCATAAAAACCTTGAATCGAAAAACCCTAAACCCTAAAAACCCAAACATGGAAAACCTATAACCCTAACATTGAAACCCTAAACCTTAAAAACCCAAAAAGCCCAAACCCCCGAACCCTAAACCCAAACCCTAAACCCTAAACCCTAAACCCAAACCCTAAACCCTAAACCCTAAACCCTAAACCCTAAACCCAAACCCTAAACCCTAACCTAAACCCTAAACCCAAACCCTAAACCCTAAACCCTATACCATAAAACCTTGAATCACAATACCCTAAACCCTAAACCCTAAACCCAAACCCTAAACCCTAAACCCTAAACCCTAAAGCCCAAACCATAAACCCTAAACCCTAAACATTAAACCCTAAAATCTTGAAGCACAAAATTGAAAACCCCAAACCCTAAACCCTAAACCCTAAACCCTAAAACCCTTAACCCTAAACCCTCTAAGGTTAAACCCTAAAACCCAAACCCCAAACCCAAACCCTAAACCCAAACCCTAAACCCTAAACCCTAAACCCTAAACCCTAAACCCTAAAACCCTAAACCGCAAACCCTAAACCCTAAACCCTAAAGCCCAAACCCTAAACCCAAACCCTAAACCCTAAACCCTATACCATAAAACCTTGAATCACTAAACCCTAAACCCTAAAGTCCAAACCCTAAACCCTAAACCTTAAACCCTAAACCCTAAAATCTTGAAGCACAAAATTGAAAACCCCAAACCCTAAACCCTAAACCCTAAAATCCTTAACCCTAAAACCCTCTAGGGTTAAACCCTAAAACCCAAACATGGAAAACCTATAACCCTAACATTAAAACCCTAATCCTTAAAACCCAGAAAGCCCAAACCTTAAACCCTAAACCCAAACCGTAAACCCTAAACCCTATACCATAAAACCTTGAATCAGAAAACTCTAAACCCTAAAACCCAAACATGGAAAACCTATAACCCTAACATTGAAACCCTAAACCTTAAAACCCAAAAAGCCCAAACCCTGAACCCCAAACCCTAAACCCTAAACCCAAAAACCCTAAACCCTAAACCTAAACCCTAAACCCAAACCCTAAACCCTAAACCCTATACCATAAAACCTTGAATCACAAAAGCCTAAACCCTAAACCCTAAACCCTAAACCCCAAATCCTAAACCCCCGAACCCTAAACCCTAAACCCTAAAGCCCAAACCCTAAACCCTAAACCCTAAACCCTAAAACCCTAAACATTAAAAACCCGTAAAGCCCAAACCCTAAACCCTAAACCCAAACCCTAAACCCTAAACCCTATACCATAAAAACCTTGAATCGTAAAAACCCTAAACCCTAAAACCCAAACATGGAAAAACCTATAACCCTAACATTGAAACCCTAAACCTTGAAACCCAAAAAGCCCAAACCCTGAACCCTAAACCCAAACCCTAAACCCTAAACCCGAAACCCAAACCCTAAACCCTAAACCCTAAACCCTAAACCCAAACCCTAAACCCTAAACCTAAACCCTAAACCCAAACCCTAAACCCTAAACCCTATACCATAAAACCTTGAATCACAAAACCCTAAACCCTAAACCCTAAACCCTAAACCCTAAACCCAAACCCTAAACCCTAAACCCTAAAGCCCAAACCATAAACCCTAAACCCTAAACATTAAACCCTAAAATCTTGAAGCACAAAATTGAAAACCCCAAACCCTAAACCCTAAACCCTAAACCCTAAAACCCTTAACCCTAAACCCTCTAAGGTTAAACCCTAAAACCCAAACCCTAAACCCAAACCCTAAACCCAAACCCTAAACCCTAAACCCTAAAACCCTAAACCGCAAACCCTAAACCCTAAACCCCAAACCCTAAACCCTAAACCCTAAAGCCCAAACCCTAAACCCAAACCCTAAACCCAAACCCTAAACCCTAAACCCTATACCATAAAACCTTGAATCACTAAACCCTAAACCCTAAAGCCCAAACCCTAAACCCTAAACCCTAAAATCTTGAAGCACAAAATTGAAAACCCCAAACCCTAAACCCTAAACCTTAAAATCCTTAACCCTAAACCCTCTAGGGTTAAACCCTAAAACCCAAACATGGAAAACCTATAACCCTAACATTAAAACCCTAAACCTTAAAACCCAGAAAGCCCAAACCTTAAACCCTAAACCCAAACCCTAAACCCTAAACCCTATACCATAAAAACCTTGAATCGAAAAACCCTAAACCCTAAAACCCAAACATGGAAAACCTATAACCCTAACATTGAAACCCTAAACCTTAAAACCCAAAAAGCCCAAACCCTGAACCCTAAACCCAAACCCTAAACCCTAAACCCTAAACCCAAACCCTAAACCCTAAACCCTAAACCCCCGAACCCTAAACCCTAAACCCTAAACCCTAAAGCCCAAACCCTAAACCCTAAACCCAAACCCTAAACCCAAACCCTAAACCCTAAACCCTAAAACCCTAAACCCCAAACCCTAAACCCTAAACCCTAAACCCCAAACCCTAAACCCCCTAAACCCTAAACCCCAAAGCCCAAACCCTAAACCCTAAACCCAAACCCTAAACCCAAACCCTAAACCCTAAACCCTATACCACAAAACCTTGAATCACTAAACCCTAAACCCTAAAGCCCAAACTCTAAACCCTAAACCCTAAACCCGAACCCTAAAATCTTGAAGCACAAAATTGAAAACCGCAAACCCTAAACCCCTAAACCCTAAAACCCCTTAACCCTTTCAGGGTTAAACCCTAAAACCCAAACATGGAAAACCTATAACCCTAATATTAAAACCCTAAACCTTAAAACCCAGAAAGCCCAAACCCTAAACCCTAAACCCAAACCCTAAACCCTAAACCCTATACCATAAAACCTTGAATCAGAAAACCCTAAACCCTAAAACCCAAACATGGAAAACCTATAACCCTAACATTGAAACCCTAAACCTTAAAACCCAAAAAAGCCCAAACCCTGAACCCTAAACCCAAACCCTAAACCCTAAACCCGAAACCCAAACCCTAAACCCTAAACCCTAAACCCTAAACCCAAACCCTAAACCCTAAACCTAAACCCTAAACCTAAACCCTAAACCCAAACCCTAAACCCTAAACCCTATACCATAAAACCTTGAATCACAAAACCCTAAACCCTAAACCCTAAACCCTAAACCCAAACCCTAAACCCTAAACCCTAAAGCCCAAACCATAAACCCTAAACCCTAAACATTAAACCCTAAAATCTTGAAGCACAAAATTGAAAACCCCAAACCCTAAACCCTAAACCCTAAACCCTAAAACCCTAAACCGCAAACCCTAAACCCTAAACCCTAAAGCCCAAACCCTAAACCCAAACCCTAAACCCAAACCCTAAACCCTAAACCCTATACCATAAAACCTTGAATCACTAAACCCTAAACCCTAAAGCCCAAACCCTAAACCCTAAACCCTAAAATCTTGAAGCACAAAATTGAAAACCCCAAACCCTAAACCCTAAACCCTAAAACCCTTAACCCTAAACCCTCTAGGGTTAAACCCTAAAACCCAAACATGGAAAACCTATAACCCTAACATTAAAAACCCTAAACCTTAAAAACCCGTAAAGCCCAAACCTTAAACCCTAAACCCAAACCGTAAACCCTAAACCCTATACCATAAAACCTTGAATCAGAAAACCCTAAACCCTAAAACCCAAACATGGAAAACCTATAACCCTAACATTGAAACCCTAAACCTTAAAACCCAAAAAGCCCAAACCCTGAACCCTAAACCCAAACCCTAAACCCTAAACCCTAAACCCAAACCCTAAACCCTAAACCCTAAACCCTAAACCCTAAACCCAAACCCTAAACCCTAACCTAAACCCTAAACCCAAACCCTAAACCCTAAACCCTATACCATAAAACCTTGAATCACAATACCCTAAACCCTAAACCCTAAACCCAAACCCTAAACCCTAAACCCTAAACCCTAAAGCCCAAACCATAAACCCTAAACCCTAAACATTAAACCCTAAAATCTTGAAGCACAAAATTGAAAACCCCAAACCCTAAACCCTAAACCCTAAACCCTAAAACCCTTAACCCTAAACCCTCTAAGGTTAAACCCTAAAACCCAAACCCCAAACCCAAACCCTAAACCCAAACCCTAAACCCTAAACTCCTAAACCCTAAACCCTAAAAACCCTAAACCGCAAAACCCTAAACCCTAAACCCTAAAGCCCAAACCCTAAACCCAAACCCTAAACCCTAAACCCTATACCATAAAACCTTGAATCACTAAACCCTAAACCCTAAAGTCCAAACCCTAAACCCTAAACCTTAAACCCTAAACCCTAAAATCTTGAAGCACAAAATTGAAAACCCCAAACCCTAAACCCTAAACCCTAAAATCCTTAACCCTAAACCCTCTAGGGTTAAACCCTAAAACCCAAACATGGAAAACCTATAACCCTAACATTAAAAACCCTAATCCTTAAAAACCCGTAAAGCCCAAACCTTAAACCCTAAACCCAAACCGTAAACCCTAAACCCTATACCATAAAACCTTGAATCAGAAAACTCTAAACCCTAAAACCCAAACATGGAAAACCTATAACCCTAACATTGAAACCCTAAACCTTAAAACCCAAAAAGCCCAAACCCTGAACCCCAAACCCTAAACCCTAAACCCAAAAACCCTAAACCCTAAACCTAAACCCTAAACCCAAACCCTAAACCCTAAACCCTATACCATAAAACCTTGAATCACAAAAGCCTAAACCCTAAACCCTAAACCCTAAACCCCAAATCCTAAACCCTGAACCCTAAACCCTAAACCCTAAAGCCCAAACCCTAAACCCTAAACCCTAAACCCTAAAACCCTAAACATTAAAACCCAGAAAGCCCAAACCCTAAACCCTAAACCCAAACCCTAAACCCTAAACCCTATACCATAAAACCTTGAATCAGAAAACCCTAAACCCTAAAACCCAAACATGGAAAACCTATAACCCTAACATTGAAACCCTAAACCTTGAAACCCAAAAAGCCCAAACCCTGAACCCTAAACCCAAACCCTAAACCCTAAACCCGAAACCCAAACCCTAAACCCTAAACCCTAAACCCTAAACCCAAACCCTAAACCCTAAACCTAAACCCTAAACCCAAACCCTAAACCCTAAACCCTATACCATAAAACCTTGAATCACAAAACCCCAAACCCTAAACCCTAAACCAAAACCCTAAACCCTAAACCCTAAAGCCCAAACCCTAAACCCTAAACCCTAAACATTAAACCCTAAAATCTTGAAGCACAAAATTGAAAACCCCAAACCCTAAACCCTAAACCCTAAACCCTAAAACCCTTAACCCTAAACCCTCTAGGGTTAAACCCTAAAACCCAAACCCTAAACCCAAACCCTAAACCCAAACCCTAAACCCTAAACCCTAAAACCCTAAACCGCAAACCCTAAACCCTAAACCCCAAACCCTAAACCCTAAACCCTAAAGCCCAAACCCTAAACCCAAACCCTAAACACAAACCCTAAACCCGAAACCCTATACCATAAAACCTTGAATCACAAAACCATAAACCCTAAAGCCTAAACCCTAAACCCCAAACCCTAAACCCTAAAACCTTGAAGCACAAAATTGAAAACCCCAAACCCTAAACCCTAAACCTTAAAATCCTTAACCCTGAAAACCCTTCTAGTGGTTAAACCCTAAAACCCAAACATGGAAAACCTATAACCCTAACATTAAAACCCTAAACCTTAAAAACCCGTAAAGCCCAAACCTTAAACCCTAAACCCAAACCCTAAACCCTAAACCCTATACCATAAAAACCTTGAATCGAAAAACCCTAAACCCTAAAACCCAAACATGGAAAACCTATAACCCTAACATTGAAACCCTAAACCTTAAAACCCAAAAAGCCCAAACCCTGAACCCTAAACCCAAACCCTAAACCCTAAACCCTAAACCCAAACCCTAAACCCTAAACCCTAAACCCTGAACCCTAAACCCTAAACCCTAAACCCTAAAGCCCAAACCCTAAACCCTAAACCCAAACCCTAAACCCAAACCCTAAACCCTAAACCCTAAAACCCTAAACCCCCAAACCCTAAACCCTAAACCCTAAACCCCAAATCCCTAAACCCCCTAAACCCTAAACCCCAAAGCCCAAACCCTAAACCCTAAACCCAAACCCTAAACCCAAACCCTAAACCCTAAACCCTATACCACAAAAACCTTGAATCACTAAACCCTAAACCCTAAAGCCCAAACTCTAAACCCTAAACCCTAAACCCGAACCCTAAAATCTTGAAGCACAAAAATTGAAAACCGCAAACCCTAAACCCTAAACCCTAAAACCCTTAACCCTTTCTAGTGGTTAAACCCTAAAACCCAAACATGGAAAACCTATAACCCTAATATTAAAACCCTAAACCTTAAAACCCTGTAAAGCCCAAACCCTAAACCCTAAACCCAAACCCTAAACCCTAAACCCTATACCATAAAAACCTTGAATCGTAAAAACCCTAAACCCTAAAACCCAAACATGGAAAACCTATAACCCTAACATTGAAACCCTAAACCTTAAAACCCAAAAAAGCCCAAACCCCGAACCCTAAACCCAAACCCTAAACCCTAAACCCGAAACCCAAACCCTAAACCCTAAACCCTAAACCCTAAACCCAAACCCTAAACCCCTAAACCTAAACCCTAAACCTAAACCCTAAACCCAAACCCTAAACCCTAAACCCTATACCATAAAAACCTTGAATCACAAAACCCTAAACCCTAAACCCTAAACCCTAAACCCAAACCCTAAACCCTAAACCCTAAAGCCCAAACCATAAACCCTAAACCCTAAACATTAAACCCTAAAATCTTGAAGCACAAAATTGAAAACCCCAAACCCTAAACCCTAAACCCTAAACCCTAAAACCCTAAACCGCAAAACCCTAAACCCTAAACCCTAAAGCCCAAACCCTAAACCCAAACCCTAAACCCAAACCCTAAACCCTAAACCCTATACCATAAAACCTTGAATCACTAAACCCTAAACCCTAAAGCCCAAACCCTAAACCCTAAACCCTAAAAATCTTGAAGCACAAAATTGAAAACCCCAAACCCTAAACCCTAAACCCTAAAAATCCTTAACCCTAAACCCTCTAGTGGTTAAACCCTAAAACACAAACATGGAAAACCTATAACCCTAACATTAAAACCCTAAACCTTAAAAACCCGTAAAGCCCAAACCTTAAACCCTAAACCCAAACCGTAAACCCTAAACCCTATACCATAAAAACCTTGAATCGAAAAACCCTAAACCCTAAAAACCCAAACATGGAAAACCTATAACCCTAACATTGAAACCCTAAACCTTAAAACCCAAAAAGCCCAAACCCTGAACCCTAAACCCAAACCCTAAACCCTAAACCCTAAACCCAAACCCTAAACCCTAAACCCTAAACCCTAAACCCTAAACCCAAACCCTAAACCCTAACCTAAACTCCTAAACCCAAACCCCTAAACCCTAAACCCTATACCATAAAAACCTTGAATCACAATACCCTAAACCCTAAACCCTAAACCCAAACCCTAAACCCTAAACCCTAAACCCTAAAGCCCAAACCATAAACCCTAAACCCTAAACATTAAACCCTAAAATCTTGAAGCACAAAATTGAAAACCCCAAACCCTAAACCCTAAACCCTAAACCCTAAAACCCTTAACCCTAAACCCTCTAAGGTTAAACCCTAAAACCCAAACCCCAAACCCAAACCCTAAACCCAAACCCTAAACCCTAAACCCTAAACCCTAAACCCTAAACCCTAAAACCCTAAACCGCAAACCCTAAACCCTAAACCCTAAAGCCCAAACCCTAAACCCAAACCCTAAACCCTAAACCCTAAACCCTATACCATAAAACCTTGAATCACTAAACCCTAAACCCTAAAGTCCAAACCCTAAACCCTAAACCTTAAACCCTAAACCCTAAAATCTTGAAGCACAAAATTGAAAACCCCAAACCCTAAACCCTAAACCCTAAAATCCTTAACCCTAAACCCTCTAGGGTTAAACCCTAAAACCCAAACATGGAAAACCTATAACCCTAACATTAAAACCCTAATCCTTAAAAACCCAGAAAGCCCAAACCTTAAACCCTAAACCCAAACCGTAAACCCTAAACCCTATACCATAAAAACCTTGAATCGTAAAACTCTAAACCCTAAAACCCAAACATGGAAAACCTATAACCCTAACATTGAAACCCTAAACCTTAAAACCCAAAAAGCCCAAACCCCCGAACCCCCAAACCCTAAACCCTAAACCCAAAAACCCTAAACCCTAAACCTAAACCCTAAACCCAAACCCTAAACCCTAAACCCTATACCATAAAACCTTGAATCACAAAAAGCCTAAACCCTAAACCCTAAACCCTAAACCCCAAATCCTAAACCCCCGAACCCTAAACCCTAAACCCTAAAGCCCAAACCCTAAACCCTAAACCCTAAACCCTAAAACCCTAAACATTAAAAACCCGTAAAGCCCAAACCCTAAACCCTAAACCCAAACCCTAAACCCTAAACCCTATACCATAAAACCTTGAATCAGAAAACCCTAAACCCTAAAACCCAAACATGGAAAACCTATAACCCTAACATTGAAACCCTAAACCTTGAAACCCAAAAAGCCCAAACCCTGAACCCTAAACCCAAACCCTAAACCCTAAACCCGAAACCCAAACCCTAAACCCTAAACCCTAAACCCTAAACCCAAACCCTAAACCCTAAACCTAAACCCTAAACCCAAACCCTAAACCCTAAACCCTATACCATAAAACCTTGAATCACAAAACCCTAAACCCTAAACCCTAAACCCTAAACCCTAAACCCAAACCCTAAACCCTAAACCCTAAAGCCCAAACCATAAACCCTAAACCCTAAACATTAAACCCTAAAATCTTGAAGCACAAAATTGAAAACCCCAAACCCTAAACCCTAAACCCTAAACCCTAAAACCCTTAACCCTAAACCCTCTAAGGTTAAACCCTAAAACCCAAACCCTAAACCCAAACCCTAAACCCAAACCCTAAACCCTAAACCCTAAAACCCTAAACCGCAAACCCTAAACCCCAAACCCTAAACCCTAAACCCTAAAGCCCAAACCCTAAACCCAAACCCTAAACCCAAACCCTAAACCCTAAACCCTAAACCATAAAACCTTGAATCACTAAACCCTAAACCCTAAAGCCCAAACCCTAAACCCCTAAACCCTAAAATCTTGAAGCACAAAATTGAAAACCCCAAACCCTAAACCCTAAACCTTAAAAATCCTTAACCCTAAAACCCTCTAGGGTTAAACCCTAAAACCCAAACATGGAAAACCTATAACCCTAACATTAAAACCCTAAACCTTAAAAACCCGTAAAGCCCAAACCTTAAACCCTAAACCCAAACCCTAAACCCTAAACCCTATACCATAAAAACCTTGAATCGAAAAACCCTAAACCCTAAAACCCAAACATGGAAAAACCTATAACCCTAACATTGAAACCCTAAACCTTAAAAACCCAAAAAGCCCAAACCCTGAACCCTAAACCAAAACCCTAAACCCTAAACCCAAACCCAAACCCCAAACCCAAAACCCTAAACCCCCGAACCCTAAACCCTAAACCCTAAACCCTAAAGCCCAAACCCTAAACCCTAAACCCAAACCCTAAACCCAAACCCTAAACCCTAAACCCTAAAACCCTAAACCCCAAACCCTAAACCCTAAACCCTAAACCCCAAACCCTAAACCCCCCTAAACCCTAAACCCCAAAGCCCAAACCCTAAACCCTAAACCCAAACCCTAAACCCAAACCCTAAACCCTAAACCCTATACCACAAAACCTTGAATCACTAAACCCTAAACCCTAAAGCCCAAACTCTAAACCCTAAACCCTAAACCCGAACCCTAAAATCTTGAAGCACAAAATTGAAAACCGCAAACCCTAAACCCTAAACCCTAAAACCCTTAACCCTCTAGGGTTAAACCCTAAAACCCAAACATGGAAAACCTATAACCCTAATATTAAAACCCTAAACCTTAAAACCCAGAAAGCCCAAACCCTAAACCCTAAACCCAAACCCTAAACCCTAAACCCTATACCATAAAACCTTGAATCAGAAAACCCTAAACCCTAAAACCCAAACATGGAAAACCTATAACCCTAACATTGAAACCCTAAACCTTAAAACCCAAAAAGCCCAAACCCTGAACCCTAAACCCAAACCCTAAACCCTAAACCCGAAACCCAAACCCTAAACCCTAAACCCTAAACCCTAAACCCAAACCCTAAACCCTAAACCTAAACCCTAAACCTAAACCCCTAAACCTAAACCCCTAAACCCTAAACCCTATACCATAAAACCTTGAATCACAAAACCCTAAACCCTAAACCCTAAACCCTAAACCCAAACCCTAAACCCTAAACCCTAAAGCCCAAACCATAAACCCTAAACCCTAAACATTAAACCCTAAAATCTTGAAGCACAAAAATTGAAAACCCCAAACCCTAAACCCTAAACCCTAAACCCTAAAACCCTAAACCGCAAACCCTAAACCCTAAACCCTAAAGCCCAAACCCTAAACCCAAACCCTAAACCCAAACCCTAAACCCTAAACCCTATACCATAAAACCTTGAATCACTAAACCCTAAACCCTAAAGCCCAAACCCTAAACCCTAAACCCTAAAATCTTGAAGCACAAAATTGAAAACCCCAAACCCTAAACCCTAAACCCTAAAAATCCTTAACCCTAAACCCTCTAGTGGTTAAACCCTAAAACACAAACATGGAAAACCTATAACCCTAACATTAAAACCCTAAACCTTAAAACCCAGAAAGCCCAAACCTTAAACCCTAAACCCAAACCGTAAACCCTAAACCCTATACCATAAAAACCTTGAATCGTAAAAACCCTAAACCCTAAAACCCAAACATGGAAAACCTATAACCCTAACATTGAAACCCTAAACCTTAAAACCCAAAAAAGCCCAAACCCTGAACCCTAAACCCAAACCCTAAACCCTAAACCCTAAACCCAAACCCTAAACCCTAAACCCTAAACCCTAAACCCAAACCCTAAACCCTAACCTAAACCCTAAACCCAAACCCTAAACCCTAAACCCTATACCATAAAACCTTGAATCACAAAACCCTAAACCCTAAACCCTAAAACCCAAACCCTAAACCCTAAACCCTAAACCCTAAAGGCCAAACCCTAAACCCTAAACCCTAAACATTAAACCCTAAAATCTTGAAGCACAAAATTGAAAACCCCAAACCCTAAACCCTAAACCCTAAACCCTAAAACCCTTAACCCTAAAACCCTCTAAGGTTAAACCCTAAAACCCAAACCCCAAACCCAAACCCTAAACCCAAACCCTAAACCCTAAACCCTAAACCCTAAACCCTAAACCCTAAAACCCTAAACCGCCAAACCCTAAACCCTAAACCCTAAAGCCCAAACCCTAAACCCAAACCCTAAACCCTAAACCCTATACCATAAAACCTTGAATCACTAAACCCTAAACCCTAAAGTCCAAACCCTAAACCCTAAACCTTAAACCCTAAACCCTAAAATCTTGAAGCACAAAATTGAAAACCCCAAACCCTAAACCCTAAACCCTAAAATCCTTAACCCTAAACCCTCTAGGGTTAAACCCTAAAACCCAAACATGGAAAACCTATAACCCTAACATTAAAACCCTAATCCTTAAAACCCAGAAAGCCCAAACCTTAAACCCTAAACCCAAACCGTAAACCCTAAACCCTATACCATAAAACCTTGAATCGTAAAAACTCTAAACCCTAAAACCCAAACATGGAAAACCTATAACCCTAACATTGAAACCCTAAACCTTAAAAACCCAAAAAAGCCCAAACCCCGAACCCCAAACCCTAAACCCTAAACCCAAAAACCCTAAACCCTAAACCTAAACCCTAAACCCAAACCCTAAACCCTAAACCCTATACCATAAAACCTTGAATCACAAAAAGCCTAAACCCTAAACCCTAAACCCTAAAACCCCAAATCCTAAACCCCCGAACCCTAAACCCTAAACCCTAAAGCCCAAACCCTAAACCCTAAACCCTAAACCCTAAAACCCTAAACATTAAAAACCCGTAAAGCCCAAACCCTAAACCCTAAACCCAAACCCTAAACCCTAAACCCTATACCATAAAACCTTGAATCGTAAAACCCTAAACCCTAAAAACCCAAACATGGAAAACCTATAACCCTAACATTGAAACCCTAAACCTTGAAACCCAAAAAGCCCAAACCCCGAACCCTAAACCCAAACCCTAAACCCTAAACCCGAAACCCAAACCCTAAACCCTAAACCCTAAACCCTAAACCCAAACCCTAAACCCTAAACCTAAACCCTAAACCCAAACCCTAAACCCTAAACCCTATACCATAAAAACCTTGAATCACAAAACCCTAAACCCTAAACCCTAAACCCTAAACCCTAAACCCAAACCCTAAACCCCTAAACCCTAAAGCCCAAACCATAAACCCTAAACCCTAAACATTAAACCCTAAAATCTTGAAGCACAAAATTGAAAACCCCAAACCCTAAACCCTAAACCCTAAACCCTAAAACCCTTAACCCTAAACCCTCTAAGGTTAAACCCTAAAACCCAAACCCTAAACCCAAACCCTAAACCCAAACCCTAAACCCTAAACCCTAAAACCCTAAACCGCAAAACCCTAAACCCTAAACCCCAAACCCTAAACCCTAAACCCTAAAGCCCAAACCCTAAACCCAAACCCTAAACCCAAACCCTAAACCCTAAACCCTATACCATAAAACCTTGAATCACTAAACCCTAAACCCTAAAGCCCAAACCCTAAACCCTAAACCCTAAAATCTTGAAGCACAAAATTGAAAACCCCAAACCCTAAACCCTAAACCTTAAAAATCCTTAACCCTAAAACCCTCTAGGGTTAAACCCTAAAACCCAAACATGGAAAACCTATAACCCTAACATTAAAACCCTAAACCTTAAAAACCCGTAAAGCCCAAACCTTAAACCCTAAACCCAAACCCTAAACCCTAAACCCTATACCATAAAAACCTTGAATCGAAAAACCCTAAACCCTAAAAACCCAAACATGGAAAACCTATAACCCTAACATTGAAACCCTAAACCTTAAAACCCAAAAAAGCCCAAACCCCCGAACCCTAAACCCAAACCCTAAACCCTAAACCCTAAACCCAAACCCTAAACCCTAAACCCTAAACCCTAAACCCAAACCCTAAACCCTAACCTAAACTCCTAAACCCAAACCCTAAACCCTAAACCCTATACCATAAAAGCTTGAATCACAAAACCCTAAACCCTAAACCCTAAACCCTAAACCCAAACCCTAAACCCTAAACCCTAAAGCCCAAACCATAAACCCTAAACCCTAAACATTAAACCCTAAAATCTTGAAGCACAAAATTGAAAACCCCAAACCCTAAACCCTAAACCCTAAACCCTAAAACCCTTAACCCTAAACCCTCTAAGGTTAAACCCTAAAACCCAAACCCCAAACCCAAACCCTAAACCCAAACCCTAAACCCTAAACCCTAAACCCTAAAACCCTAAACCGCAAACCCTAAAGCCTAAACCCCAAACCCTAAACCCCCCTAAACCCAAAAGCCCAAACCCTAAACCCAAACCCTAAACCCAAACCCTAAACCCTAAACCCTATACCATAAAACCTTGAATCACTAAACCCTAAACCCTAAAGCCCAAACCCTAAACCCTAAACCTTAAACCCTAAACCCTAAAATCTTGAAGCACAAAATTGAAAACCCCAAACCCTAAACCCTAAACCCTAAAATCCTTAACCCTAAACCCACTAGGGTTAAACCCTAAAACCCAAACATGGAAAACCTATAACCCAAACATTAAAACCCTAAACCTTAAAACCCAGACAGCCCAAACCTTAAACCCTAAACCCAAACCCTAAACCCTAAACCCTAACCTAAACCCTAAACCCAAACCCTAAACCCTAAATCCTATACCATAAAACCTTGAATCACAAAACCCTAAACCCTAAACCCTAAACCCTAAAGCCCAAACCATAAACCCTAAACCCTAAACATTAAACCCTAAAATCTTGAAGCACAATATTGAAAACCCCAAACCCTAAACCCTAAACCCTAAACCCTAAAACCCTTAACCCTAAACCCTCTAAGGTTAAACCCTAAAACCCAAACCCCAAACCCAAACCCTAAACCCAAACCCTAAACCCTAAACCCTAAAACCCTAAACCGCAACCCTAAACCCTAAACCCCAAACCCTAAACCCCCCTAAACCCTAAACCCTAAAGCCCAAACCCTAAACCCAAACCCTAAACCCAAACCCTAAACCCTAAACCCTATACCCTTAAAACCTTGAATCACTAAACCCTAAACCCTAAACCCAAACCCTAAACCCTAAACCTTAAACCCTAAACCCTAAAATCTTGAAGCACAAAATTGAAAACCCCAAACCCTAAACCCTAAACCCTAAAATCCTTAACCCTAAACCCTCTAGGGTTAAACCCTAAAACCCAAACATGGAAAACCTATAACCCAAACATTAAAACCCTAAACCTTAAAAACCCAGATACCCTCAAACCTTAAACCCAAAACCCAAACCCTAAACCCTAAACCCTATACCATAAAACCTTGAATCGTAAAAACTCTAAACCCTAAAAACCCAAACATGGAAAACCTATAACCCTAACATTGAAACCCTAAACCTTAAAACCCAAAAAGCCCGAACCCTGAACCCCAAACCCTAAACCCTAAACCCAAAAACCCTAAACCCTAAACCTAAACCCTAAACCCAAACCCTAAACCCTAAACCCTATACCATAAAACCTTGAATCACAAAAGCCTAAACACTAAACCCTAAACCCTAAACCCCAAATCCTAAACCCTGAACCCTAAACCCTAAACCCTAAAGCCCAAACCCTAAACCCTAAACCCAAACCCTAAACCCAAACCCTAAACCCTGAACCCTATACCATAAAACCTTGAATCACTAAACCCTAAACCCTAAACTCCCGAACCCTCTAGGTTAAACCCTAAAACCGAAACATGGAAAACCTATAACCCTAACATTAAAACCCTAAACCTTAAAAACCCTAAAGCCCAAATCCTAAACCCTAAACCCAAACCCTAAACCCTATACCATAAAACCTTGAATCAGAAAACCCTAAACCCTAAACCCAAACCCTAAACCCAAACCCTAAACCCTAAACCCTATACCATAAAACCTTGAATCACTAAACCCTAAACCCTAAAGCCCAAACCCTAAACCCTAAACCCTAAAATCTTGAAGCACAAAATTGAAAACCCCAAACCCTAAACCCTAAACCTTAAAAATCCTTAACCCTAAACCTCTCAGGGTTAAACCCTAAAACCCAAACATGGAAAACCTATAACCCTAACATTAAAACCCTAAACCTTAAAACCCGTAAAGCCCAAACCTTAAACCCTAAACCCAAACCCTAAACCCTAAACCCTATACCATAAAACCTTGAATCAGAAAACTCTAAACCCTAAAACCCAAACATGGAAAACCTATAACCCTAACATTGAAACCCTAAACCTTAAAACCCAAAAAGCCCAAACCCTGAACCCTAAACCCAAACCCTAAACCCTAAACCCTAAACCCAAACCCAAACCCCAAACCCTAAACCCTAAACCCTGAACCCTAAACCCTAAACCCTAAACCCTAAAGCCCAAACCCTAAACCCTAAACCCAAACCCTAAACCCAAACCCTAAACCCTAAACCCTAAAACCCTAAACCCCAAACCCTAAACCCTAAACCCTAAACCCCAAACCCTAAACCCCCTAAACCCTAAACCCCAAAGCCCAAACCCTAAACCCTAAACCCTAAACCCAAACCCTAAACCCTAAACCCTATACCACAAAACCTTGAATCACTAAACCCTAAACCCTAAAGCCCAAACTCTAAACCCTAAACCCTAAACCCGAACCCTAAAATCTTGAAGCACAAAATTGAAAACCGCAAACCCTAAACCCTAAACCCTAAAACCCTTAACCCTCTAGGGTTAAACCCTAAAACCCAAACATGGAAAACCTATAACCCTAACATTAAAACCCTAAACCTTAAAACCCAGAAAGCCCAAACCCTAAACCCTAAACCCAAACCCTAAACCCTAAACCCTATACCATAAAAACCTTGAATCGTAAAAACCCTAAACCCTAAAACCCAAACATGGAAAACCTATAACCCTAACATTGAAACCCTAAACCTTAAAACCCAAAAAGCCCAAACCCTGAACCCTAAACCCAAACCCTAAACCCTAAACCCGAAACCCAAACCCTAAACCCTAAACCCTAAACCCTAAACCCAAACCCTAAACCCTAAACCTAAACCCTAAACCTAAACCCTAAACCTAAACCCTAAACCCTAAACCCTATACCATAAAACCTTGAATCACAAAACCCTAAACCCTAAACCCTAAACCCTAAACCCAAACCCTAAACCCTAAACCCTAAAGCCCAAACCATAAACCCTAAACCCTAAACATTAAACCCTAAAATCTTGAAGCACAAAATTGAAAACCCCAAACCCTAAACCCTAAACCCTAAACCCTAAAACCCTAAACCGCAAACCCTAAACCCTAAACCCTAAAGCCCAAACCCTAAACCCAAACCCTAAACCCAAACCCTAAACCCTAAACCCTATACCATAAAACCTTGAATCACTAAACCCTAAACCCTAAAGCCCAAACCCTAAACCCTAAACCCTAAAATCTTGAAGCACAAAATTGAAAACCCCAAACCCTAAACCCTAAACCCTAAAATCCTTAACCCTAAACCCTCTAGGGTTAAACCCTAAAACACAAACATGGAAAACCTATAACCCTAACATTAAAACCCTAAACCTTAAAACCCAGAAAGCCCAAACCTTAAACCCTAAACCCAAACCGTAAACCCTAAACCCTATACCATAAAACCTTGAATCAGAAAACCCTAAACCCTAAAACCCAAACATGGAAAACCTATAACCCTAACATTGAAACCCTAAACCTTAAAACCCAAAAAGCCCAAACCCTGAACCCTAAACCCAAACCCTAAACCCTAAACCCTAAACCCAAACCCCTAAACCCTAAACCCTAAACCCTAAACCCAAACCCTAAACCCTAACCTAAACCCTAAACCCAAACCCTAAACCCTAAACCCTATACCATAAAACCTTGAATCACAAAACCCTAAACCCTAAACCCTAAACCCAAACCCTAAACCCTAAACCCTAAACCCTAAAGCCCAAACCATAAACCCTAAACCCTAAACATTAAACCCTAAAATCTTGAAGCACAAAATTGAAAACCCCAAACCCTAAACCCTAAACCCTAAACCCTAAAACCCTTAACCCTAAAACCCTCTAAGGTTAAACCCTAAAACCCAAACCCCAAACCCAAACCCTAAACCCAAACCCTAAACCCTAAACCCTAAACCCTAAACCCTAAAACCCTAAACCGCAAACCCTAAACCCTAAACCCTAAAGCCCAAACCCTAAACCCAAACCCTAAACCCTAAACCCTATACCATAAAACCTTGAATCACTAAACCCTAAACCCTAAAGTCCAAACCCCTAAACCCTAAACCTTAAACCCTAAACCCTAAAAATCTTGAAGCACAAAAATTGAAAACCCCAAACCCTAAACCCTAAACCCTAAAATCCTTAACCCTAAACCCTCTAGGGTTAAACCCTAAAACCCAAACATGGAAAACCTATAACCCTAACATTAAAACCCTAATCCTTAAAACCCAGAAAGCCCAAACCTTAAACCCTAAACCCAAACCGTAAACCCTAAACCCTATACCATAAAACCTTGAATCAGAAAACTCTAAACCCTAAAACCCAAACATGGAAAACCTATAACCCTAACATTGAAACCCTAAACCTTAAAAACCCAAAAAAGCCCAAACCCCCGAACCCCCAAACCCTAAACCCTAAACCCAAAAACCCTAAACCCTAAACCTAAACCCTAAACCCAAACCCTAAACCCTAAACCCTATACCATAAAACCTTGAATCACAAAAGCCTAAACCCTAAACCCTAAACCCTAAACCCCAAATCCTAAACCCTGAACCCTAAACCCTAAACCCTAAAGCCCAAACCCTAAACCCTAAACCCTAAACCCTAAAACCCTAAACATTAAAACCCAGAAAGCCCAAACCCTAAACCCTAAACCCAAACCCTAAACCCTAAACCCTATACCATAAAACCTTGAATCAGAAAACCCTAAACCCTAAAACCCAAACATGGAAAACCTATAACCCTAACATTGAAACCCTAAACCTTGAAACCCAAAAAGCCCAAACCCTGAACCCTAAACCCAAACCCTAAACCCTAAACCCGAAACCCAAACCCTAAACCCTAAACCCTAAACCCTAAACCCAAACCCTAAACCCTAAACCTAAACCCTAAACCCAAACCCTAAACCCTAAACCCTATACCATAAAACCTTGAATCACAAAACCCTAAACCCTAAACCCTAAACCCTAAACCCTAAACCCAAACCCTAAACCCTAAACCCTAAAGCCCAAACCATAAACCCTAAACCCTAAACATTAAACCCTAAAATCTTGAAGCACAAAATTGAAAACCCCAAACCCTAAACCCTAAACCCTAAACCCTAAACCCTAAAACCCTTAACCCTAAACCCTCTAAGGTTAAACCCTAAAACCCAAACCCTAAACCCAAACCCTAAACCCAAACCCTAAACCCTAAACCCTAAAACCCTAAACCGCAAACCCTAAACCCTAAACCCCAAACCCTAAACCCTAAACCCTAAAGCCCAAACCCTAAACCCAAACCCTAAACCCAAACCCTAAACCCTAAACCCTATACCATAAAACCTTGAATCACTAAACCCTAAACCCTAAAGCCCAAACCCTAAACCCTAAACCCTAAAATCTTGAAGCACAAAATTGAAAACCCCAAACCCTAAACCCTAAACCTTAAAAATCCTTAACCCTAAACCCTTTCAGGGTTAAACCCTAAAACCCAAACATGGAAAACCTATAACCCTAACATTAAAACCCTAAACCTTAAAAACCCGTAAAGCCCAAACCTTAAACCCTAAACCCAAACCCTAAACCCTAAACCCTATACCATAAAAACCTTGAATCGTAAAAACCCTAAACCCTAAAAACCCAAACATGGAAAACCTATAACCCTAACATTGAAACCCTAAACCTTAAAAACCCAAAAAAGCCCAAACCCTGAACCCTAAACCCAAACCCTAAACCCTAAACCCTAAACCCAAACCCTAAACCCTAAACCCTAAACCCTAAACCCAAACCCTAAACCCTAACCTAAACCCTAAACCCAAACCCTAAACCCTAAACCCTATACCATAAAAACCTTGAATCACAAAACCCTAAACCCTAAACCCTAAACCCTAAACCCAAACCCTAAACCCTAAACCCTAAAGCCCAAACCATAAACCCTAAACCCTAAACATTAAACCCTAAAATCTTGAAGCACAAAATTGAAAACCCCAAACCCTAAACCCTAAACCCTAAACCCTAAAACCCTTAACCCTAAACCCTCTAAGGTTAAACCCTAAAACCCAAACCCCAAACCCAAACCCTAAACCCAAACCCTAAACCCTAAACCCTAAACCCTAAAACCCTAAACCGCAAACCCTAAAGCCTAAACCCCAAACCCTAAACCCCCCTAAACCCAAAAGCCCAAACCCTAAACCCAAACCCTAAACCCAAACCCTAAACCCTAAACCCTATACCATAAAACCTTGAATCACTAAACCCTAAACCCTAAAGCCCAAACCCTAAACCCTAAACCTTAAACCCTAAACCCTAAAATCTTGAAGCACAAAATTGAAAACCCCAAACCCTAAACCCTAAACCCTAAAATCCTTAACCCTGAAAACCCACTAGGGTTAAACCCTAAAACCCAAACATGGAAAACCTATAACCCAAACATTAAAACCCTAAACCTTAAAACCCAGACAGCCCAAACCTTAAACCCTAAACCCAAACCCTAAACCCTAAACCCTAACCTAAACCCTAAACCCAAACCCTAAACCCTAAATCCTATACCATAAAACCTTGAATCACAAAACCCTAAACCCTAAACCCTAAAGCCCAAACCATAAACCCTAAACCCTAAACATTAAACCCTAAAATCTTGAAGCACAATATTGAAAACCCCAAACCCTAAACCCTAAACCCTAAACCCTAAAACCCTTAACCCTAAACCCTCTAAGGTTAAACCCTAAAACCCAAACCCCAAACCCAAACCCTAAACCCAAACTCCTAAACCCTAAACCCTAAAACCCTAAACCGCAACCCTAAACCCTAAACCCCAAACCCTAAACCCCCTAAACCCTAAACCCTAAAGCCCAAACCCTAAACCCAAACCCTAAACCCAAACCCTAAACCCTAAACCCTATACCATAAAAACCTTGAATCACTAAACCCTAAACCCTAAAGCCCAAACCCTAAACCCTAAACCTTAAACCCTAAACCCTAAAATCTTGAAGCACAAAAATTGAAAACCCCAAACCCTAAACCCTAAACCCTAAAAATCCTTAACCCTAAAACCCTTTCAGTGGTTAAACCCTAAAACCCAAACATGGAAAACCT
Source organism: Catharanthus roseus (assembly GCA_028651295.1). NCBI lineage: Eukaryota > Viridiplantae > Streptophyta > Magnoliopsida > Gentianales > Apocynaceae > Catharanthus > Catharanthus roseus. The sequence goes on from JAPQWS010000164.1 coordinate 111,884, forward strand.
ATAACCCAAACATTAAAACCCTAAACCTTAAAACCCAGACAGCCCAAACCTTAAACCCTAAACCCAAACCCTAAACCCTAAACCCTATACCATAAAACCTTGAATCAGAAAACTCTAAACCCTAAAACCCAAACATGGAAAACCTATAACCCTAACATTGAAACCCTAAACCTTAAAACCCAAAAAGCCCGAACCCTGAACCCCAAACCCTAAACCCTAAACCCAAAAACCCTAAACCCTAAACCTAAACCCTAAACCCAAACCCTAAACCCTAAACCCTATACCATAAAACCTTGAATCACAAAAGCCTAAACACTAAACCCTAAACCCTAAACCCCAAATCCTAAACCCTAAACCCTAAACCCTAAACCCTAAAGCCCAAACCCTAAACCCTAAACCCAAACCCTAAACCCAAACCCTAAACCCTGAACCCTATACCATAAAAACCTTGAATCACTAAACCCTAAACCCTAAACTCCCTGAACCCTCTAGGGTTAAACCCTAAAACCGAAACATGGAAAACCTATAACCCTAACATTAAAACCCTAAACCTTAAAACCCGGAAAGCCCAAATCCTAAACCCTAAACCCAAACCCTAAACCCTATACCATAAAACCTTGAATCAGAAAACCCTAAACCCTAAAACCCAAACATGGAAAACCTATAACCCTAACATTGAAACCCTAAACCTTAAAACCCAAAAAGCCCAAACCCTGAACCCTAAACCCAAACCCTAAACCCTAAACCCTAAACCCAAACCCTAAACCCTAAACCTAAACCCTAAACCCAAACCCTAAACCCTAAACCCTATACCATAAAACCTTGAATCACAAAACCCTAAACCCTAAACCCAAACCCTAAACCCTAAACCCTAAACCCAAACCCTAAACCCTAAACCTAAACCCTAAACCCAAACCCTAAACCCTAAACCCTATACCATAAAACCTTGAATCACAAAACCCTAAACCCTAAACCCTAAACCCTAAACCCAAACCCTAAACCCTAAACCCTATACCACAAAACTTTGAATCACTAAACCCTAAACCCTAAAGCCCAAACCCTAAACCCTAAACCCTAAAATCTTGAAGCACAAAATTGAAAACCCCAAACCCTAAACCCTAAACCCTAAACCCTAAAACCCTTAACCCTCTAGGGTTAAACCCTAAAACCCAAACATGGAAAACCTATAACCCTAACATTAAAACCCTAAACCTGAAAACCCAGAAAGCCCAAACCCTAAACCCAAACCCCGAACCCTAAACCCTATACCATAAAACCTTGAATCAGAAAACCCTAAACCCGAAAACCCAAACATGGAAAACCTATAACCCTAACATTTAAACCCTAAACCTTAAAACCCAAAAAACCCAAACCCTGAACCCTAAACCCAAACCCTAAACCCTAAACCCTAAACCCAAACCCTAAACCCTAAACCTAAACCCTAAACCCAAACCCTAAACCCTAAACCCTATACCATAAAACCTTGAATCACAAAACCCTAAACCCTAAACCCTAAACCCTAAACCCAAACCCTAAACCCTAAACCCTATACCATAAAACCTTGAATCAGAAAACCCTAAACCCTAAACCCTAGACCCCAAACCCTAAACCCTAAACCCTAAACCTCAAACCCTAAACCCTGAACCCTAAACCCTAAAGCCCAAACCCTAAACCCAAATCCTAAACCCAAACCCTAAACCCTAAACCCTATACCATAAAACCTTGAATCACTAAGCCCTAAACCCTAAATCCTAAAACCTTAAAGCACAAAATTGAAAACCCCAAACCCTAAACCCTTAACCCTAAACCCTCTAGGGTTAAACCCTAAAACCCAAACATGGAAAACCTATAACCCTAACATTAAAACCCTAAACCTTAAAACCCAGAAAGCCCAAACCCTAAACCCTAAACCCAAACCCTAAACCCTAAACCCTATACCATAAAACCTTGAATCAGAAAACCCTAAACCCTAAAACCCAAACATGGAAAACCTATAACCCTAACATTGAAACCCTAAACCTTAAAACCCAAAAAGCCCACACCCTGAACCCTAAACCCAAACCCTAAACCCTAAACCCGAAACCCAAACCCTAAACCCTAAACCCTAAACCCTAAACCCAAACCCTAAACCCTAAACCTAAACCCTAAACCTAAACCCTAAACCCAAACCCTAAACCCCAAACCCTATACCATAAAACCTTGAATCACAAAACCCTAAACCCTAAACCCTGAACCCTAAACCCTAAACCCAAACCCTAAACCCTAAACCCTAAAGCCCAAACCATAAACCCTAAACCCTAAACATTAAACCCTAAAATCTTGAAGCACAAAATTGAAAACCCCAAACCCTAAACCCTAAACCCTAAACCCTAAAACCCTTAACCCTAAACCCTCTAAGGTTAAACCCTAAAACCCAAACCCTAAACCCAAACCCTAAACCCAAACCCTAAACCTTAAACCCTAAACCCTAAAACCCTAAACCGCAAACCCTAAACCCTAAACCCTAAAGCCCAAACCCTAAACCCAAACCCTAAACCCAAACCCTAAACCCTAAACCCTATACCATAAAACCTTGAATCACTAAACCCTAAACCCTAAAGCCCAAACCCTAAACCCGAAACCCTAAAATCTTGAAGCACAAAATTGAAAACCCCAAACCCTAAACCCTAAACCCTAAAATCCTTAACCCTAAACCCTCTAGGGTTAAACCCTAAAACCCAAACATGGAAGACCTATAACCCTAACATTAAAACCCTAAACCTTAAAACCCAGAAAGCCCAAACCTTAAACCCTAAACCCAAACCGTAAACCCTAAACCCTATACCATAAAACCTTGAATCAGAAAACCCTAAACCCTAAAACCCAAACATGGAAAACCTATAACCCTAACATTGAAACCCTAAACCTTAAAACCCAAAAAGCCCAAACCCTGAACCCTAAACCCAAACCCTAAACCCTAAACCCTAAACCCAAACCCTAAACCCTAAAACCCTAAACCGCAAACCCTAAACCCTAAACCCCAAACCCTAAACCCCCCTAAACCCTAAACCCTAAAGCCCAAACCCTAAACCCAAACCCTAAACCCAAACCCTAAACCCTAAACCCTATACCATAAAA
>JAPQWS010000164.1:120000-152500 GCA_028651295.1 Catharanthus roseus
ACCCCCTAAACCCTAAACCCTAAAGCCCAAACCCTAAACCCTAAACCCAAACCCTAAACCCAAACCCTAAACCCTAAACCCTATACCACAAAACCTTGAATCACTAAACCCTAAACCCTAATGCCCAAACCCTAAACCCTAAACCCTAAAACCCTTAACCTCTAGGGTTAAACCCTATAACCCTAACATTAAAACCCTAAACCTTAAAAACCCGTAAAGCCCAAACCCTAAACCCTAAACCCAAACCCTAAACCCTAAACCCTATACCATAAAACCTTGAATCAGAAAACCCTAAACCCTAAAACCCAAACATGGAAAACCTATAACCCTAACATTGAAACCCTAAACCTTAAAACCAAAAAAGCCCAAACCCTAAACCCTAAACCCTAAACCCCAAACGCTGAACCCTAAACCCTATACCATAAAACCTTGAATCACAAAACCCTAAACCCTAAACCTTATACCCAAACCCTAAACCCCAAACCCTAAACCCTAAACCCCAAACCCCCTAAACCCTAAACCCTAAACCCTAAAGCCCAAACCCTAAACCCTAAACCCTATACCATAAAACCTTGAATCACTAAACGCTAAACCCTAAACCCCAAACCCTAAACCCTAAACCCTAAAACCTTGAAGCACAAAATTGAAAACCCCAAACCATAAACCCTAAACCCCAAAACCTAACACCCTAAACCCTAAACTTTAAAGCCACAAAACCTAAAAATAAACCCTGAATCAAAAAATCTAAAACCCAAAACCCTAAATCCTAAACCCCAAACCCTGAACCCTTAAACCCCAAATCCTAAACCCTAAAGCCTAAACACAAAACCAGAAACCCTAAACCCTAAACTATAAAATAAAAAATCCAAAACCCTAAACTATTAACCCTAAATCCTAAACACAAAACCCTAAACCTTAAACAATAAAACTTGAAATCTCAGACCCTAAACCCTAAAACCTAAAAAAATGAACCGTAAATGAAAACCCCAAACCCAAAACCCTAAACCTTGAATCACGAAACCCTAAACCCTAAACCCCAAACCCTAAACCCTAAACCCTAACCCCTGAACCCTAAACCCTAAACCCTAAACCCTAAAGCCCAAACCCTAAACCCTAAACCCAAACCCTAAACCCAAACCCTAAACCCTAAACCCTAAAACCCTAAACCCCAAACCCTAAACCCTAAACCCTAAACCCCAAACCCTAAACCCCCTAAACCCTAAACCCCAAAGCCCAAACCCTAAACCCTAAACCCAAACCCTAAACCCAAACCCTAAACCCTAAACCCTATACCACAAAACCTTGAATCACTAAACCCTAAACCCTAAAGCCCAAACCCTAAACCCTAAACCCTAAACCCGAACCCTAAAATCTTGAAGCACAAAATTGAAAACCGCAAACCCTAAACCCTAAAACCCTTAACCCTCTAGGGTTAAACCCTAAAACCCAAACATGGAAAACCTATAACCCTAACATTAAAACCCTAAACCTTAAAACCCAGAAAGCCCAAACCCTAAACCCTAAACCCAAACCCTAAACCCTAAACCCTATACCATAAAACCTTGAATCACAACACCCTAAACCCTAAACCCTAAACCCTAAACCCAAACCCTAAACCCTAAACCCTAAAGCCCAAACCATAAACCCTAAACCCTAAACATTAAACCCTAAAATCTTGAAGCACAAAATTGAAAACCCCAAACCCTAAACCCTAAAACCCTTAACCCTAAACCCTCTAAGGTTAAACCCTAAAACCCAAACCCTAAACCCAAACCCTAAACCCAAACCCTAAACCCTAAACCCTAAACCCTAAAACCCTAAACCGCAAACCCTAAACCCTAAACCCTAAAGCCCAAACCCTAAACCCAAACCCTAAACCCAAACCTAAACCCTAAACCCTATACCATAAAATCTTGAATCACAAAACCCTAAACCCTAAACCCTAAACCCTAAACCCTAAACCCTATACCATAAAACCTTGAATCACAAAAGCCTAAATCCTAAACCCTAAACCCTAAACCCCAAATCCTAAACCCCCGAACTCCTAAACCCTAAACCCTAAAGCCCAAACCCTAAACCCTAAACCCTAAACCCTAAAACCCTAAACCTTAAAACCCAGAAAGCCCAAACCCTAAACCCTAAACCCAAACCCTAAACCCTAAACCCTATACCATAAAACCTTGAATCAGAAAACCCTAAACCCTAAAACCCAAACATGGAAAACCTATAACCCTAACATTGAAACCCTAAACCTTGAAACCCAAAAAGCCCAAACCCTGAACCCTAAACCCAAACCCTAAACCCTAAACCCTAAACCCAAACCCTAAACCCTAAACCCTAAACCCTAAACCCAAACCCTAAACCCTAACCTAAACCCTAAACCCAAACCCTAAACCCTATACCATAAAACCTTGAATCACAAAACCCTAAACCCTAAACCCTAAACCCAAACCCTAAACCCTAAACCCTAAACCCTAAAGCCCAAACCATAAACCCTAAACCCTAAACATTAAACCCTAAAATCTTGAAGCACAAAATTGAAAACCCCAAACCCTAAACCCTAAACCCTAAACCCTAAAACCCTTAACCCTAAAACCCTCTAAGGTTAAACGCTAAAACCCAAACCCCAAACCCAAACCCTAAACCCAAACCCTAAACCCTAAACCCTAAACCCTAAACCCTAAACCCTAAAACCCTAAACCCTAAACCCTAAAGCCCAAACCCTAAACCCAAACCCTAAACCCAAACCCTAAACCCTAAACCCTATACCATAAAACCTTGAATCACTAAACCCTAAACCCTAAAGCCCAAACCCTAAACTCCTAAAATCTTGAAGCACAAAATTGAAAACCCCAAACCCTAAACCCTAAACCCTAAAATCCTTAACCCTAAACCCTTTCTAGTGGTTAAACCCTAAAACCCAAACATGGAAAACCTATAACCCTAACATTAAAACCCTAAACCTTAAAACCCGTAAAGCCCAAACCTTAAACCCTAAACCCAAACCGTAAACCCTAAACCCTATACCATAAAAACCTTGAATCAGAAAACTCTAAACCCTAAAACCCAAACATGGAAAACCTATAACCCTAACATTGAAACCCTAAACCTTAAAACCCAAAAAGCCCAAACCCTGAACCCTAAACCCAAACCCTAAACCCTAAACCCGAAACCCAAACCCAAAACCCTAAACCCTAAACCCAAACCCTAAACCCTAAACCTAAACCCTAAACCTAAACCCTAAACCCAAACCCTAAACCCTAAACCCTATACCATAAAACCTTGAATCACAACACCCTAAACCCTAAACCCTAAACCCTAAACCCAAACCCTAAACCCTAAACCCTAAAGCCCAAACCATAAACCCTAAACCCTAAACATTAAACCCTAAAATCTTGAAGCACAAAATTGAAAACCCCAAACCCTAAACCCTAAAACCCTTAACCCTAAACCCTCTAAGGTTAAACCCTAAAACCCAAACCCTAAACCCAAACCCTAAACCCAAACCCTAAACCCTAAACCCTAAACCCTAAAACCCTAAACCGCAAACCCTAAACCCTAAACCCTAAAGCCCATACCCTAAACCCAAACCCTAAACCCAAACCTAAACCCTAAACCCTATACCATAAAATCTTGAATCACAAAACCCTAAACCCTAAACCCTAAACCCTAAACCCTAAACCCTATACCATAAAACCTTGAATCACAAAAGCCTAAATCCTAAACCCTAAACCCTAAACCCCAAATCCTAAACCCTGAACCCTAAACCCTAAACCCTAAAGCCCAAACCCTAAACCCTAAACCCTAAACCCTAAAACCCTAAACCTTAAAACCCAGAAAGCCCAAACCCTAAACCCTAAACCCAAACCCTAAACCCTAAACCCTATACCATAAAACCTTGAATCGTAAAAACCCTAAACCCTAAAACCCAAACATGGAAAACCTATAACCCTAACATTGAAACCCTAAACCTTGAAACCCAAAAAGCCCAAACCCTGAACCCTAAACCCAAACCCTAAACCCTAAACCCTAAACCCAAACCCTAAACCCTAAACCCTAAACCCTAAACCCAAACCCTAAACCCTAACCTAAACCCTAAACCCAAACCCTAAACCCTAAACCCTATACCATAAAACCTTGAATCACAAAACCCTAAACCCTAAACCCTAAACCCAAACCCTAAACCCTAAACCCTAAACCCTAAAGCCCAAACCATAAACCCTAAACCCTAAACATTAAACCCTAAAATCTTGAAGCACAAAATTGAAAACCCCAAACCCTAAACCCTAAACCCTAAACCCTAAAACCCTTAACCCTAAACCCTCTAAGGTTAAACGCTAAAACCCAAACCCCAAACCCAAACCCTAAACCCAAACCCTAAACCCTAAACCCTAAACCCTAAACCCTAAACCCTAAAACCCTAAACCCTAAACCCTAAAGCCCAAACCCTAAACCCAAACCCTAAACCCAAACCCTAAACCCTAAACCCTATACCATAAAACCTTGAATCACTAAACCCTAAACCCTAAAGCCCAAACCCTAAACCCTAAAATCTTGAAGCACAAAATTGAAAACCCCAAACCCTAAACCCTAAACCCTAAAATCCTTAACCCTAAACCCTCTAGGGTTAAACCCTAAAACCCAAACATGGAAAACCTATAACCCTAACATTAAAACCCTAAACCTTAAAACCCAGAAAGCCCAAACCTTAAACCCTAAACCCAAACCGTAAACCCTAAACCCTATACCATAAAACCTTGAATCAGAAAACTCTAAACCCTAAAACCCAAACATGGAAAACCTATAACCCTAACATTGAAACCCTAAACCTTAAAACCCAAAAAGCCCAAACCCTGAACCCCAAACCCTAAACCCTAAACCCTATACCATAAAACCTTGAATCACAAAAGCCTAAACCCTAAACCCTAAACCCTAAACCCCAAATCCTAAACCCTGAACCCTAAACCCTAAACCCTAAAGCCCAAACCCTAAACCCTAAACCCTAAAACCCTAAACCTTAAAACCCAGAAAGCCCAAACCCTAAACCCTAAACCCAAACCCTAAACCCTAAACCCTATACCATAAAACCTTGAATCAGAAAACCCTAAACCCTAAAACCCAAACATGGAAAACCTATAACCCTAACATTGAAACCCTAAACCTTGAAACCCAAAAAGCCCAAACCCTGAACCCTAAACCCAAACCCTAAACCCTAAACCCGAAACCCAAACCCTAAACCCTAAACCCTAAACCCTAAACCCAAACCCTAAACCCTAAACCTAAACCCTAAACCCAAACCCTAAACCCTAAACCCTATACCATAAAACCTTGAATCACAAAACCCTAAACCCTAAACCCTAAACCCTAAACCCTAAACCCAAACCCTAAACCCTAAACCCTAAAGCCCAAACCCTAAACCCTAAACCCTAAACATTAAACCCTAAAATCTTGAAGCACAAAATTGAAAACCCCAAACCTTAAACCCTAAACCCTAAAACCCTTAACCCTAAACCCTCTAAGGTTAAACCCTAAAACCCAAACCCTAAACCCAAACCCTAAACCCTAAACCCTAAAACCCTAAACCGCAAACCCTAAACCCTAAACCCCAAACCCTAAACCCTAAACCCTAAAGCCCAAACCCTAAACCCAAACCCTAAACCCAAACCCTAAACCCTAAACCCTATACCATAAAACCTTGAATCACTAAACCCTAAACCCTAAAGCCCAAACCCTAAACCCTAAACCCTAAAATCTTGAAGCACAAAATTGAAAACCCCAAACCCTAAACCCTAAACCCTTAAAAATCCTTAACCCTAAACCCTTTCAGTGGTTAAACCCTAAAACCCAAACATGGAAAACCTATAACCCTAACATTAAAACCCTAAACCTTAAAACCCAGAAAGCCCAAACCTTAAACCCTAAACCCAAACCCTAAACCCTAAACCCTATACCATAAAAACCTTGAATCGTAAAACCCTAAACCCTAAAACCCAAACATGGAAAAACCTATAACCCTAACATTGAAACCCTAAACCTTAAAAACCCAAAAAAGCCCAAACCCCGAACCCTAAACCCAAACCCTAAACCCTAAACCCTAAACCCAAACCCTAAACCCTAAACCCTAAACCCTAAACCCTAAACCCTAACCTAAACCCTAAACCCAAACCCTAAACCCTAAACCCTATACCATAAAACCTTGAATCACAAAACCCTAAACCCTAAACCCTAAACCCTAAACCAAAACCCTAAACCCTAAACCCTAAAGCCCAAACCCTAAACCCAAAACCCTAAACCCTAAACCCTAAAATCTTGAAGCACAAAAATTGAAAACCCCAAACCCTAAACCCTAAACCCTAAACCCTAAAACCCTTAACCCTAAACCCTCTAAGGTTAAACCCTAAAACCCAAACCCCAAACCCAAACCCTAAACCCAAACCCTAAACCCTAAACCCTAAACCCTAAAACCCTAAACCGCAAAACCCTAAACCCTAAACCCCAAACCCTAAACCCCCTAAACCCTAAACCCTAAAGCCCAAACCCTAAACCCAAACCCTAAACCCTAAACCCTATACCATAAAAACCTTGAATCACTAAACCCTAAACCCTAAAGCCCAAACCCTAAACCCTAAACCTTAAACCCTAAACCCTAAAATCTTGAAGCACAAAATTGAAAACCCCAAACCCTAAACCCTAAACCCTAAAATCCTTAACCCTAAACCCTCTAGGGTTAAACCCTAAAACCCAAACATGGAAAACCTATAACCCAAACATTAAAACCCTAAACCTTAAAACCCAGACAGCCCAAACCTTAAACCCTAAACCCAAACCCTAAACCCTAAACCCTAACCTAAACCCTAAACCCAAACCCTAAACCCTAAACCCTATACCATAAAACCTTGAATCACAAAACCCTAAACCCTAAACCCTAAACCCTAAACCCAAACCCTAAACCCTAAACCCTAAAGCCCAAACCATAAACCCTAAACCCTAAACATTAAACCCTAAAATCTTGAAGCACAATATTGAAAACCCCAAACCCTAAACCCTAAACCCTAAACCCTAAAACCCTTAACCCTAAACCCTCTATGGTTAAACCCTAAAACCCAAACCCCAAACCCAAACCCTAAACCCAAACCCTAAACCCTAAACCCTAAACCCTAAAACCCTAAACCGCAACCCTAAACCCTAAACCCCCAAACCCTAAACCCCCTAAACCCTAAACCCTAAAGCCCAAACCCTAAACCCAAACCCTAAACCCAAACCCTAAACCCTAAACCCTATACCATAAAACCTTGAATCACTAAACCCTAAACCCTAAAGCCCAAACCCTAAACCCTAAACCTTAAACCCTAAACCCTAAAATCTTGAAGCACAAAATTGAATACCCCAAACCCTAAACCCTAAACCCTAAAATCCTTAACCCTAAACCCTCTAGGGTTAAACCCTAAAACCCAAACATGGAAAACCTATAACCCAAACATTAAAACCCTAAACCTTAAAACCCAGACAGCCCAAACCTTAAACCCTAAACCCAAACCCTAAACCATAAAACCTTGAATCAGAAAACTCTAAACCCTAAAACCCAAACATGGAAAACCTATAACCCTAACATTGAAACCCTAAACCTTAAAACCCAAAAAGCCCGAACCCTGAACCCCAAACCCTAAACCCTAAACCCAAAAACCCTAAACCCTAAACCTAAACCCTAAACCCAAACCCTAAACCCTAAACCCTATACCATAAAACCTTGAATCACAAAAGCCTAAACACTAAACCCTAAACCCTAAACCCCAAATCCTAAACCCTGAACCCTAAACCCTAAACCCTAAAGCCCAAACCCTAAACCCTAAACCCAAACCCTAAACCCAAACCCTAAACCCTGAACCCTATACCATAAAACCTTGAATCACTAAACCCTAAACCCTAAACCCTGAACCCTCTAGGGTTAAACCCTAAAACCGAAACATGGAAAACCTATAACCCTAACATTAAAACCCTAAACCTTAAAACCCGGAAAGCCCAAACCCTAAACCCTAAACCCAAACCCTAAACCCTATACCATAAAACCTTGAATCAGAAAACCCTAAACCCTAAAACCCAAACATGGAAAACCTATAACCCTAACATTGAAACCCTAAACCTTAAAAACCCAAAAAAGCCCAAACCCCCGAACCCTAAACCCAAACCCTAAAACCTAAACCCTAAACCCAAACCCTAAACCCTAAACCTAAACCCTAAACCCAAACCCTAAACCCTAAACCCTATACCATAAAACCTTGAATCACAAAACCCTAAACCCTAAACCCTAGACCCTAAACCCTAAACCCTGAACCCAAACCCTAAACCCTAAATCCTATACCATAAAACCTTGAATCACAAAACCCTAAACCCTAAACCCTAAACCCCAAACCCCAAACCCTAAACCCTAAACCCAAACCCTAAACCCAAACCCTAAACCCTAAACCCTATACCACAAAACTTTGAATCACTAAACCCTAAACCCTAAAGCCCAAACCCTAAACCCTAAACCCTAAAATCTTGAAGCACAAAATTGAAAACCCCAAACCCTAAACCCTAAACCCTAAACCCTAAAACCCTTAACCCTCTAGGGTTAAACCCTAAAACCCAAACATGGAAAACCTATAACCCTAACATTAAAACCCTAAACCTGAAAACCCAGAAAGCCCAAACCCTAAACCCAAACCCTGAACCCTAAACCCTATACCATAAAACCTTGAATCAGAAAACCCTAAACCCGAAAACCCAAACATGGAAAACCTATAACCCTAACATTTAAACCCTAAACCTTAAAACCCAAAAAAGCACAAACCCCCGAACCCTAAACCCAAACCCTAAACCCTAAACCCTAAACCCAAACCCTAAACCCTAAACCTAAACCCTAAACCCAAACCCTAAACCCTAAACCCTATACCATAAAAACCTTGAATCATAAAACCCTAAACCCTAAACCCTAAACCCTAAACCCAAACCCTAAACCCTAAACCCTATACCATAAAACCTTGAATCAGAAAACCCTAAACCCTAAACCCTAGACCCCAAACCCTAAACCCTAAACCCTAAACCCCAAACCCTAAACCCTGAACCCTAAACCCTAAAGCCCAAACCCTAAACCCAAATCCTAAACCCAAACCCTAAACCCTAAACCCTATACCATAAAACCTTGAATCACTAAGCCCTAAACCCTAAATCCTAAAACCTTAAAGCACAAAAATTGAAAACCCCAAACCCTAAACCCTTAACCCTAAAACCCTCTCAGTGGTTAAACCCTAAAACCCAAACATGGAAAACCTATAACCCTAACATTAAAACCCTAAACCTTAAAACCCGTAAAAGCCCAAACCCTAAACCCTAAACCCAAACCCTAAACCCTAAACCCTATACCATAAAACCTTGAATCAGAAAACCCTAAACCCTAAAACCCAAACATGGAAAACCTATAACCCTAACATTGAAACCCTAAACCTTAAAACCCAAAAAGCCCAAACCCTGAACCCTAAACCCAAACCCTAAACCCTAAACCCGAAACCCAAACCCTAAACCCTAAACCCTAAACCCTAAACCCAAACCCTAAACCCTAAACCTAAACCCTAAACCTAAACCCTAAACCCAAACCCTAAACCCTAAACCCTATACCATAAAACCTTGAATCACAAAACCCTAAACCCTAAACCCTAAACCCTAAACCCTAAACCCAAACCCTAAACCCTAAACCCTAAAGCCCAAACCATAAACCCTAAACCCTAAACATTAAACCCTAAAATCTTGAAGCACAAAATTGAAAACCCCAAACCCTAAACCCTAAACCCTAAACCCTAAAACCCTTAACCCTAAAACCCTCTAAGGTTAAACCCTAAAACCCAAACCCTAAACCCAAACCCTAAACCCAAACCCTAAACCCTAAACCCTAAACCCTAAAACCCTAAACCGCAAACCCTAAACCCTAAACCCTAAACCCCAAACCCTAAACCCAAACCCTAAACCCAAACCCTAAACCCTAAACCCTATACCATAAAACCTTGAATCACTAAACCCTAAACCCTAAAGCCCAAACCCTAAACCCTAAACCCTAAAATCTTGAAGCACAAAAATTGAAAACCCCAAACCCTAAACCCTAAACCCTAAAATCCTTAACCCTAAACCTCTAAGGTTAAACCCTAAAACCCAAACCCCAAACCCAAACCCTAAACCCAAACCCTAAACCCTAAACCCTAAACCCTAAAACCCTAAACCACAAAACCCTAAACCCTAAACCCCAAACCCTAAACCCCCCTAAACCCTAAACCCTAAAGCCCAAACCCTAAACCCAAACCCTAAACCCAAACCCTAAACCCTAAACCCTATACCATAAAACCTTGAATCACTAAACCCTAAACCCTAAAGTCCAAACCCTAAACCCTAAACCTTAAACCCTAAACCCTAAAATCTTGAAGCACAAAATTGAAAACCCCAAACCCTAAACCCTAAACCCTAAAATCCTTAACCCTAAACCCTCTAGGGTTAAACCCTAAAACTCAAACATGGAAAACCTATAACCCTAACATTAAAACCCTAAACCTTAAAACCCAGACAGCCCAAACCTTAAACCCTAAACCCAAACCCTAAACCCTAAACACTATACCATAAAACCTTGAATCAGAAAACTCTAAACCCTAAAACCCAAACATGGAAAACCTATAACCCTAACATTGAAACCCTAAACCTTAAAACCCAAAAAGCCCAAACCCTGAACCCCAAACCCTAAACCCTAAACCCAAAACCCTAAACCCTAAACCTAAACCCTAAACCCAAACCCTAAACCCTAAACCCTATACCATAAAACCTTGAATCACAAAAGCCTAAACCCTAAACCCTAAACCCTAAACCCCAAATCCTAAACCCTGAACCCTAAACCCTAAACCCTAAAGCCCAAACCCTAAACCCTAAACCCTAAACCCTAAAACCCTAAACCTTAAAACCCAGAAAGCCCAAACCCTAAACCCTAAACCCAAACCCTAAACCCTAAACCCTATACCATAAAACCTTGAATCAGAAAACCCTAAACCCTAAAACCCAAACATGGAAAACCTATAACCCTAACATTGAAACCCTAAACCTTGAAACCCAAAAAGCCCAAACCCTGAACCCTAAACCCAAACCCTAAACCCTAAACCCGAAACCCAAACCCTAAACCCTAAACCCTAAACCCTAAACCCAAACCCTAAACCCTAAACCTAAACCCTAAACCCAAACCCTAAACCCTAAACCCTATACCATAAAAACCTTGAATCACAAAAACCCTAAACCCTAAACCCTAAACCCTAAACCCTAAACCCAAACCCTAAACCCTAAACCCTAAAGCCCAAACCATAAACCCTAAACCCTAAACATTAAACCCTAAAATCTTGAAGCACAAAATTGAAAACCCCAAACCCTAAACCCTAAACCCTAAACCCTAAAACCCTTAACCCTAAACCTCTAAGGTTAAACCCTAAAACCCAAACCCTAAACCCAAACCCTAAACCCAAACCCTAAACCCTAAACCCTAAACCCCAAACCCTAAACCCTAAACCCTAAAGCCCAAACCCTAAACCCAAACCCTAAACCCAAACCCTAAACCCTAAACCCTATACCATAAAACCTTGAATCACTAAACCCTAAACCCTAAAGCCCAAACCCTAAACCCTAAACCCTAAAATCTTGAAGCACAAAATTGAAAACCCCAAACCCTAAACCCTAAACCCTAAAATCCTTAACCCTAAACCCTTTCAGGGGTTAAACCCTAAAACCCAAACATGGAAAACCTATAACCCTAACATTAAAACCCTAAACCTTAAAACCCAGAAAGCCCAAACCTTAAACCCTAAACCCTAAACCTAAACCCTAAACCCAAACCCTAAACCCTAAACCCTATACCATAAAACCTTGAATCACAAAACCCTAAACCCTAAACCCTAAACCCTAAACCCTAAACCCAAACCCTAAACCCTAAACCCTAAAGCCCAAACCATAAACCCTAAACCCTAAACATTAAACCCTAAAATCTTGAAGCACAAAATTGAAAACCCCAAACCCTAAACCCTAAACCCTAAACCCTAAAACCCTTAACCCTAAACCCTCTAAGGTTAAACCCTAAAACCCAAACCCTAAACCCAAACCCTAAACCCAAACCCTAAACCCTAAACCCTAAAACCCTAAACCGCAAACCCTAAACCCTAAACCCCAAACCCTAAACCCTAAACCCTAAAGCCCAAACCCTAAACCCAAACCCTAAACCCAAACCCTAAACCCTAAACCCTATACCATAAAACCTTGAATCACTAAACCCTAAACCCTAAAGCCCAAACCCTAAACCCTAAACCCTAAAATCTTGAAGCACAAAATTGAAAACCCCAAACCCTAAACCCTAAACCCTAAAATCCTTAACCCTAAACCCTCTAGGGTTAAACCCTAAAACCCAAACATGGAAAACCTATAACCCTAACATTAAAACCCTAAACCTTAAAACCCAGAAAGCCCAAACCTTAAACCCTAAACCCAAACCCTAAACCCTAAACCCTATACCATAAAACCTTGAATCAAAAAACCCTAAACCCTAAAACCCAAACATGGAAAAACCTATAACCCTAACATTGAAACCCTAAACCTTAAAACCCAAAAAAGCCCAAACCCCCGAACCCTAAACCCAAACCCTAAACCCTAAACCCTAAACCCAAACCCTAAACCCTAAACCCTAAACCCTAAACCCAAACCCTAAACCCTAACCTAAACCCTAAACCCAAACCCTAAACCCTAAACCCTATACCATAAAAACCTTGAATCACAAAACCCTAAACCCTAAACCCTAAACCCTAAACCCAAACCCTAAACCCTAAACCCTAAAGCCCAAACCATAAACCCTAAACCCTAAACATTAAACCCTAAAATCTTGAAGCACAAAATTGAAAACCCCAAACCCTAAACCCTAAACCCTAAACCCTAAAACCCTTAACCCTAAACCCTCTAAGGTTAAACCCTAAAACCCAAACCCCCAAACCCAAACCCTAAACCCAAACCCTAAACCCTAAACCCTAAACCCTAAAACCCTAAACCGCAAAACCCTAAACCCTAAACCCCCAAACCCTAAACCCCCTAAACCCTAAACCCTAAAGCCCAAACCCTAAACCCAAACCCTAAACCCAAACCCTAAACCCTAAACCCTATACCATAAAACCTTGAATCACTAAACCCTAAACCCTAAAGCCCAAACCCTAAACCCTAAACCTTAAACCCTAAACCCTAAAATCTTGAAGCACAAAATTGAAAACCCCAAACCCTAAACCCTAAACCCTAAAAATCCTTAACCCTAAAACCCTTCTAGTGGTTAAACCCTAAAACCCAAACATGGAAAACCTATAACCCAAACATTAAAACCCTAAACCTTAAAATCTAGACAGCCCAAACCTTAAACCCTAAACCCAAACCCTAAACCCTAAACCCTATACCATAAAACCTTGAATCAGAAAACTCTAAACCCTAAAACCCAAACATGGAAAACCTATAACCCTAACATTGAAACCCTAAACCTTAAAACCCAAAAAAGCCCAAACCCCGAACCCCAAACCCTAAACCCTAAACCCAAAAACCCTAAACCCAAACCCTAAACCTAAACCCTAAACCCAAACCCTAAACCCTAAACCCTATACCATAAAACCTTGAATCACAAAAAGCCTAAACCCTAAACCCTAAACCCTAAACCCCAAATCCTAAACCCCCGAACCCTAAACCCTAAACCCTAAAGCCCAAACCCTAAACCCTAAACCCAAACCCTAAACCCAAACCCTAAACCCCGAACCCTATACCATAAAACCTTGAATCACTAAACCCTAAACCCTAAACCCTGAACCCTCTAGGGTTAAACCCTAAAACCGAAACATGGAAAACCTATAACCCTAACATTAAAACCCTAAACCTTAAAACCCGGAAAGCCCAAACCCTAAACCCTAAACCCAAACCCTAAACCCTATACCATAAAACCTTGAATCACAAAACCCTAAACCCTAAACCCTAAACCCTAAACCCTAAACCCAAACCCTAAACCCTAAACCCTAAAGCCCAAACCATAAACCCTAAACCCTAAACATTAAACCCTAAAATCTTGAAGCACAAAATTGAAAACCCCAAACCCTAAACCCTAAACCCTAAACCCTAAAACCCTTAACCCTAAACCCTCTAAGGTTAAACCCTAAAACCCAAACCCTAAACCCAAACCCTAAACCCAAACCCTAAACCCTAAACCCTAAACCCCAAACCCTAAACCCTAAACCCTAAAGCCCAAACCCTAAACCCAAACCCTAAACCCAAACCCTAAACCCTAAACCCTATACCATAAAACCTTGAATCACTAAACCCTAAACCCTAAAGCCCAAACCCTAAACCCTAAACCCTAAAATCTTGAAGCACAAAAATTAAAAACCCCAAACCCTAAACCCTAAACCCTAAAATCCTTAACCCTAAACCCTCTAGGGTTAAACCCTAAAACCCAAACATGGAAAACCTATAACCCTAACATTAAAACCCTAAACCTTAAAACCCAGAAAGCCCAAACCTTAAACCCTAAACCCTAAACCTAAACCCTAAACCCAAACCCTAAACCCTAAACCCTATACCATAAAACCTTGAATCACAAAACCCTAAACCCTAAACCCTAAACCCTAAACCCTAAACCCAAACCCTAAACCCTAAACCCTAAAGCCCAAACCATAAACCCTAAACCCTAAACATTAAACCCTAAAATCTTGAAGCACAAAATTGAAAACCCCAAACCCTAAACCCTAAACCCTAAACCCTAAAACCCTTAACCCTAAACCCCTAAGGTTAAACCCTAAAACCCAAACCCTAAACCCAAACCCTAAACCCAAACCCTAAACCCTAAACCCTAAAACCCTAAACCGCAAACCCTAAACCCTAAACCCCAAACCCTAAACCCTAAACCCTAAAGCCCAAACCCTAAACCCAAACCCTAAACCCAAACCCTAAACCCTAAACCCTATACCATAAAACCTTGAATCACTAAACCCTAAACCCTAAAGCCCAAACCCTAAACTCCTAAACCCTAAAATCTTGAAGCACAAAATTGAAAACCCCAAACCCTAAACCCTAAACCCTAAAATCCTTAACCCTAAACCCTCTAGGGTTAAACCCTAAAACCCAAACATGGAAAACCTATAACCCTAACATTAAAACCCTAAACCTTAAAACCCAGAAAGCCCAAACCTTAAACCCTAAACCCAAACCCTAAACCCTAAACCCTATACCATAAAACCTTGAATCAGAAAACCCTAAACCCTAAAACCCAAACATGGAAAACCTATAACCCTAACATTGAAACCCTAAACCTTAAAACCCAAAAAGCCCAAACCCTGAACCCTAAACCCAAACCCTAAACCCTAAACCCTAAACCCAAACCCTAAACCCTAAACCCTAAACCCTAAACCCAAACCCTAAACCCTAACCTAAACCCTAAACCCAAACCCTAAACCCTAAACCCTATACCATAAAAACCTTGAATCACAAAACCCTAAACCCTAAACCCTAAACCCTAAACCCAAACCCTAAACCCTAAACCCTAAAGCCCAAACCATAAACCCTAAACCCTAAACATTAAACCCTAAAATCTTGAAGCACAAAATTGAAAACCCCAAACCCTAAACCCTAAACCCTAAACCCTAAAACCCTTAACCCTAAACCCTCTAAGGTTAAACCCTAAAACCCAAACCCCAAACCCAAACCCTAAACCCAAACCCTAAACCCTAAACCCTAAACCCTAAAACCCTAAACCGCAAACCCTAAACCCTAAACCCCAAACCCTAAACCCCCCTAAACCCTAAACCCTAAAGCCCAAACCCTAAACCCAAACCCTAAACCCAAACCCTAAACCCTAAACCCTATACCATAAAACCTTGAATCACTAAACCCTAAACCCTAAAGCCCAAACCCTAAACCCTAAACCTTAAACCCTAAACCCTAAAATCTTGAAGCACAAAATTGAAAACCCCAAACCCTAAACCCTAAACCCTAAAATCCTTAACCCTAAACCCTCTAGGGTTAAACCCTAAAACCCAAACATGGAAAACCTATAACCCAAACATTAAAACCCTAAACCTTAAAATCTAGACAGCCCAAACCTTAAACCCTAAACCCAAACCCTAAACCCTAAACCCTATACCATAAAACCTTGAATCAGAAAACTCTAAACCCTAAAACCCAAACATGGAAAACCTATAACCCTAACATTGAAACCCTAAACCTTAAAACCCAAAAAGCCCAAACCCTGAACCCCAAACCCTAAACCCTAAACCCAAAAACCCTAAACCCGAAACCCTAAACCTAAACCCTAAACCCAAACCCTAAACCCTAAACCCTATACCATAAAACCTTGAATCACAAAAGCCTAAACCCTAAACCCTAAACCCTAAACCCCAAATCCTAAACCCTGAACCCTAAACCCTAAACCCTAAAGCCCAAACCCTAAACCCTAAACCCAAACCCTAAACCCAAACCCTAAACCCTGAACCCTATACCATAAAACCTTGAATCACTAAACCCTAAACCCTAAACCCTGAACCCTCTAGGGTTAAACCCTAAAACCGAAACATGGAAAACCTATAACCCTAACATTAAAACCCTAAACCTTAAAACCCGGAAAGCCCAAACCCTAAACCCTAAACCCAAACCCTAAACCCTATACCATAAAACCTTGAATCAGAAAACCCTAAACCCTAAAACCCAAACATGGAAAACCTATAACCCTAACATTGAAACCCTAAACCTTAAAACCCGAAAAGCCCAAACCCTGAACCCTAAACCCAAACCCTAAACCCTAAACCCTAAACCCAAACCCTAAACCCTAAACCTAAACCCTAAACCCAAACCCTAAACCCTAAACCCTATACCATAAAACCTTGAATCACAAAACCCTAAACCCTAGACCCTAAACCCTAAACCCTGAACCCAAACCCTAAACCCTAAACCCTATACCATAAAACCTTGAATCACAAAACCCTAAACTCTAAACCCTAAACCCCAAACCCCAAACCCTAAACCCTAAACCCAAACCCTAAACCCAAACCCTAAACCCTAAACCCTATACCACAAAACTTTGAATCACTAAACCCTAAACCCTAAAGCCCAAACCCTAAACCCTAAACCCTAAAATCTTGTAGCACAAAATTGAAAACCCCAAACCCTAAACCCTAAACCCTAAAACCCTTAACCCTCTAGGGTTAAACCCTAAAACCCAAACATGGAAAACCTATAACCCTAACATTAAAACCCTAAACCTGAAAACCCAGAAAGCCCAAACCCTAAACCCAAACCCTGAACCCTAAACCCTATACCATAAAACCTTGAATCAGAAAACCCTAAACCCGAAAACCCAAACATGGAAAACCTATAACCCTAACATTTAAACCCTAAACCTTAAAACCCAAAAAGCCCAAACCCTGAACCCTAAACCCAAACCCTAAACCCTAAACCCTAAACCCAAACCCTAAACCCTAAACCTAAACCCTAAACCCAAACCCTAAACCCTAAACCCTATACCATAAAACCTTGAATCACAAAACCCTAAACCCTAAACCCTAAACCCTAAACCCAAACCCTAAACCCTAAACCCTATACCATAAAACCTCGAATCGTAAAAACCCTAAACCCTAAACCCTAGACCCCAAACCCTAAACCCTAAACCCTAAACCCCAAACCCTAAACCCTGAACCCTAAACCCTAAAGCCCAAACCCTAAACCCTAAACCCTGAACCCAAACCCTAAACCCTAAACCCTATACCATAAAACCTTGAATCACAAAACCCTAAACTCTAAACCCTAAACCCCAAACCCCAAACCCTAAACCCTAAACCCAAACCCTAAACCCAAACCCTAAACCCTAAACCCTATACCACAAAACTTTGAATCACTAAACCCTAAACCCTAAAGCCCAAACCCTAAACCCTGAACCCTAAAATCTTGTAGCACAAAAATTGAAAACCCCAAACCCTAAACCCCTAAACCCTAAAACCCTTAACCCTCTAGTGGTTAAACCCTAAAACCCAAACATGGAAAACCTATAACCCTAACATTAAAACCCTAAACCCGAAAAACCCGTAAAGCCCAAACCCTAAACCCAAACCCCCGAACTCCTAAACCCTATACCATAAAAACCTTGAATCAGAAAACCCTAAACCCGAAAACCCAAACATGGAAAACCTATAACCCTAACATTTAAACCCTAAACCTTAAAACCCAAAAAGCCCAAACCCTGAACCCTAAACCCAAACCCTAAACCCTAAACCCAAACCCTAAACCCTAAACCTAAACCCTAAACCCAAACCCTAAACCCTAAACCCTATACCATAAAACCTTGAATCACAAAACCCTAAACCCTAAACCCTAAACCCTAAACCCAAACCCTAAACCCTAAACCCTATACCATAAAAACCTTGAATCAGAAAACCCTAAACCCTAAACCCTAGACCCCAAACCCTAAACCCTAAACCCTAAACCCCAAACCCTAAACCCTGAACCCTAAACCCTAAAGCCCAAACCCTAAACCCAAATCCTAAACCCAAACCCTAAACCCTAAACCCTATACCATAAAACCTTGAATCACTAAGCCCTAAACCCTAAATCCTAAAACCTTAAAGCACAAAATTGAAAACCCCAAACCCTAAACCCTTAACCCTAAACCCTCTAGGGTTAAACCCTAAAACCCAAACATGGAAAACCTATAACCCTAACATTGAAACCCTAAACCTTAAAACCTAAAAAGCCCAAACCCCAAACCCTATACCATAAAACCTTGAATCACAAAACCCTAAACCCTAAACCATAAACCCCCTAGGGTTAAACCCTAAAACCCAAACATGGAAAACCTATAACCCTAACATTGAAACCCTAAACCTTAAAACCCAAAAAGCCCAAACCCTGAACCCTAAACCCTAAACCCTATACCATAAAACCTTGAATCACAAAAGCCTAAACCCTAAACCCCAAACCCTAAACCCTAAACCCGAAACCCTGAACCCTAAACCCTAAACCCTAAAGCCCAAACCCTAAACCCTAAACCTAAACCCTAAACCCAAACCCTAAACCCTAAACCCTATACCATAAAACCTTGAATCACAAAACCCTAAACCCTAAACCCTAAACCCTAAACCCTAAACCCAAACCCTAAACCCTAAACCCTAAACCCTAAACCCTAAACCCTAAACCCAAACCCTAAACCCTAAACCCTAAAGCCCAAACCATAAACCCTAAACCCTAAACATTAAACCCTAAAATCTTGAAGCACAAAATTGAAAACCCCAAACCCTAAACCCTAAACCCTAAACCCTGAACCCTAAACCCAAACCCTAAACCCTAAACCCGAAACCCAAACCCTAAACCCTAAACCCTAAACCCTAAACCCAAACCCTAAACCTTAAACCTAAACCCTAAACCCAAACCCTAAACCCTAAACCCTATACCATAAAACCTTGAATCAGAAAACCCTAAACCCTAAACCCTAAACCCTAAACCCAAACCCTAAACCCTAAACCCTAAAGCCCAAACCATAAACCCTAAACCCTAAACATTAAACCCTAAAATCTTGAAGCACAAAATTGAAAACCCCAAACCCTAAACCCTAAACCCTAAACCCTAAAACCCTTAACCCTAAACCCTCTAAGGTTAAACCCTAAAACCCAAACCCTAAACCCAAACCCTAAACCCAAACCCGAAACCCTAAACCCTAAACCCTAAAACCCTAAACCGCAAACCCTAAACCCTAAACCCCAAACCCTAAACCCAAAACCCTAAAGCCCAAACCCTAAACCCAAACCCTAAACACTCAACCCTATACCATAAAACCTTGAATCACTAAACCCTAAACCCTAAAGCCCAAACCCTAAACCCTAAACCCTAAAATCTTGAAGCACAAAATTGAAAACCCCAAACCCTAAACCCTAAACCCTAAAATCCTTAACCCTAAACCCTCTAGGGTTAAACCCTAAAACCCAAACATGGAAAACCTATAACCCTAACATTAAAACCCTAAACCTTAAAACCCAGAAAGCCCAAACCTTAAACCCTAAACCCAAACCCTAAACCCTAAACCCTATACCATAAAACCTTGAATCGTAAAAACCCTAAACCCTAAAAACCCAAACATGGAAAACCTATAACCCTAACATTGAAACCCTAAACCTTAAAACCCAAAAAGCCCAAACCCTGAACCCTAAACCCAAACCCCAAACCCTAAACCCTAAACCCAAACCCTAAACCCTAAACCCTAAACCCTAAACCCAAACCCTAAACCCTAACCTAAACCCTAAACCCAAACCCTAAACCCTAAACCCTATACCATAAAACCTTGAATCACAAAACCCTAAACCCTAAACCCTAAACCCTAAACCCAAACCCTAAACCCTAAACCCTAAAGCCCAAACCATAAACCCTAAACCCTAAACATTAAACCCTAAAATCTTGAAGCACAAAATTGAAAACCCCAAACCCTAAACCCTAAACCCTAAACCCTAAAAACCCTTAACCCTAAACCCTCTAAGGTTAAACCCTAAAACCCAAACCCCAAACCCAAACCCTAAACCCAAACCCTAAACCCTAAACCCTAAACCCTAAAACCCTAAACCGCAAACCCTAAACCCTAAACCCCAAACCCTAAACCCCCTAAACCCTAAACCCTAAAGCCCAAACCCTAAACCCAAACCCTAAACCCAAACCCTAAACCCTAAACCCTATACCATAAAACCTTGAATCACTAAACCCTAAACCCTAAAGCCCAAACCCTAAACCCTAAACCTTAAACCCTAAACCCTAAAATCTTGAAGCACAAAATTGAAAACCCCAAACCCTAAACCCTAAACCCTAAAATCCTTAACCCTAAACCCTCTAGGGTTAAACCCTAAAACCCAAACATGGAAAACCTATAACCCTAACATTAAAACCCTAAACCTTAAAAACCCTGCATAGCCCCAAACCTTAAACCCCTAAACCCAAACCCTAAACCCTAAACCCTATACCATAAAACCTTGAATCAGAAAACTCTAAACCCTAAAACCCAAACATGGAAAACCTATAACCCTAACATTGAAACCCTAAACCTTAAAACCCAAAAATCCCAAACCCTGAACCCCAAACCCTAAACCCTAAACCCAAAAACCCTAAACCCTAAACCTAAACCCTAAACCCAAACCCTAAACCCTAAACCCTATACCATAAAACCTTGAATCACAAAAGCCTAAACCCTAAACCCTAAACCCTAAACCCCAAATCCTAAACCCTGAACCCTAAACCCTAAACCCTAAAGCCCAAACCCTAAACCCTAAACCCAAACCCTAAACCCTGAACCCTATACCATAAAACCTTGAATCACTAAACCCTAAACCCTAAACCCTGAACCCTCTAGGGTTAAACCCTAAAACCGAAACATGGAAAACCTATAACCCTAACATTAAAACCCTAAACCTTAAAACCCGGAACGCCCAAACCCTAAACCCTAAACCCAAACCCTAAACCCTATACCATAAAACCTTGAATCAGAAAACCCTAAACCCTAAAACCCAAACATGGAAAACCTATAACCCTAACATTGAAACCCTAAACCTTAAAACCCAAAAAGCCCAAACCCTGAACCCTAAACCCAAACCCTAAACCCTAAACCCTAAACCCAAACCCTAAACCCTAAACCTAAACCCTAAACCCAAACCCTAAACCCTAAACCCTATACCATAAAACCTTGAATCACAAAACCCTAAACCCTAAACCCTAGACCCTAAACCCTAAACCCTGAACCCAAACCCTAAACCCTAAACCCTATACCATAAAACCTTGAATCACAAAACCCTAAACCCTAAACCCTAAATCCCAAACCCCAAACCCTAAACCCTAAACCCAAACCCTAAACCCAAACCCTAAACCCTAAACCCTATACCACAAAACTTTGAATCACTAAACCCTAAACCCTAAAGCCCAAACCCTAAACCCTAAACCCTAAAATCTTGAAGCACGAAATTGAAAACCCCAAACCCTAAACCCTAAACCCTAAAATCCTTAACCCTAAACCCTCTAGGGTTAAACCCTAAAACCCAAACATGGAAAACCTATAACCCTAACATTAAACCCTAAACCTTAAAACCCAGACAGCCCAAACCTTAAACCCTAAACCCAAACCGTAAACCCTAAACCCTATACCATAAAACCTTGAATCAGAAAACTCTAAACCCTAAAACCCAAACATGGAAAACCTATAACCCTAACATTGAAACCCTAAACCTTAAAACCCAAAAATCCCAAACCCTGAACCCCAAACCCTAAACCCTAAACCCAAAAACACTAAACCCTAAACCTAAACCCTAAACCCAAACCCTAAACCCTAAACCCTATACCATAAAACCTTGAATCACAAAAGCCTAAACCCTAAACCCTAAACCCTAAACCCCAAATCCTAAACCCTGAACCCTAAACCCTAAACCCTAAAGCCCAAACCCTAAACCCTAAACCCAAACCCTAAACCCAAACCCTAAACCCTAAACCCTATACCATAAAACCTTGAATCACAAAAGCCTAAACCCTAAACCCTAAACCCTAAACCCCAAATCCTAAACCCTGAACCCTAAACCCTAAACCCTAAAGCCCAAACCCTAAACCCTAAACCCAAACCCTAAACCCAAACCCTAAACCCTGAACCCTATACCATAAAACCTTGAATCACTAAACCCAAACCCTAAACCCTGAACCCTATACCATAAAACCTTGAATCACTAAACCCTAAACCCTAAACCCTGAACCCTCTAGGGTTAAACCCTAAAACCGAAACATGGAAAACCTATAACCCTAACATTAAAACCCTAAACCTTAAAACCCAGAAAGCCCAAACCCTAAACCCTAAACCCAAACCCTAAACCCTATACCATAAAACCTTGAATCAGAAAACCCTAAACCCAAAAACCCAAACATGGAAAACCTATAACCCTAACATTGAAACCCTAAACCTTAAAACCCAAAAAGCCCAAACCCTGAACCCTAAACCCAAACCCTAAACCCTAAACCCTAAACCCTAAACCCAAACCCTAAACCCTAAACCTAAACCCTAAACCCAAACCCTAAACCCTAAACCCTATACCATAAAACCTTGAATCACAAAACCCTAAACCCTAAACCCTAGACCCTAAACCCTAAACCCTGAACCCAAACCCTAAACCCTAAACCCTATACCATAAAACCTTGAATCACAAAACCCTAAACCCTAAACCCTAAATCCCAAACCCCAAACCCTAAACCCTAAACCCAAACCCTAACCCCAAACCCCTAAACCCTAAACCCTATACCACAAAACTTTGAATCACTAAACCCTAAACCCTAAAGCCCAAACCCTAAACCCTAAACCCTAAACCCTAAAATCTTGAAGCACAAAATTGAAAACCCCAAACCCTAAACCCTAAACCCTAAACCCTAAAACCCTTAACCCTCTAGGGTTAAACCCTAAAACCCAAACATGGAAAACCTATAACCCTAACATTAAAACCCTAAACCTTAAAACCCAGAAAGCCCAAACCCTAAACCCAAACCCTGAACCCTAAACCCTATACCATAAAACCTTGAATCAGAAAACCCTAAACCCGAAAACCCAAACATGGAAAACCTATAACCCTAACATTTAAACCCTAAACCTTAAAAACCAAAAAGCCCAAACCCTGAACCCTAAACCCAAACCCTA
Organism: Catharanthus roseus; assembly: GCA_028651295.1. NCBI lineage: Eukaryota > Viridiplantae > Streptophyta > Magnoliopsida > Gentianales > Apocynaceae > Catharanthus > Catharanthus roseus. The sequence continues at coordinate 143,747 of JAPQWS010000164.1, forward strand.
AACCCTTAACCCTAAACCCAAACCCTAAACCCTAAACCTAAACCCTAAACCCAAACCCTAAACCCTAAACCCTAAAGCCCAAACCATAAACCCTAAACCCTAAACATTAAACCCTAAAATCTTGAAGCACAAAATTGAAAACCCCAAACCCTAAACCCTAAACCCTAAACCCTAAAACCCTTAACCCTAAACCCTCTAAGGTTAAACCCTAAAACCCAAACCCTAAACCCAAACCCTAAACCCAAACCCTAAACCCTAAACCCTAAAACCCTAAACCGCAAACCCTAAACCCTAAACCCTAAAGCCCAAACCCTAAACCCAAACCCTAAACCCAAACCCTAAACCCTAAACCCTATACCATAAAACCTTGAATCACTAAACCCTAAACCCTAAAGCCCAAACCCTAAACCCTAAAATCTTGAAGCACAAAATTGAAAACCTCAAACCCTAAACCCTAAACCCTAAAATCCTTAACCCTAAACCCTCTAGGGTTAAACCCTAAAACCCAAACATGGAAAACCTATAACCCTAACATTAAAACCCTAAACCTTAAAAACCCGTAAAGCCCAAACCTTAAACCCTAAACCCAAACCCTAAACCCTAAACCCTATACCATAAAACCTTGAATCAGAAAACCCTAAACCCTAAAACCCAAACATGGAAAACCTATAACCCTAACATTGAAACCCTAAACCTTAAAACCCAAAAAGCCCAAACCCTGAACCCTAAACCCAAACCCTAAACCCTAAACCCTAAACCCAAACCCTAAACCCTAAACCCTAAACCCTAAACCCAAACCCTAAACCCTAACCTAAACCCTAAACCCAAACCCTAAACCCTAAACCCTATACCATAAAACCTTGAATCACAAAACCCTAAACCCTAAACCCCAAATCCTAAACCCTGAACCCTAAACCCTAAACCCTAAAGCCCAAACCCTAAACCCTAAACCCAAACCCTAAACCCAAACCCCAAACCCTGAACCCTATACCATAAAACCTTGAATCACTAAACCCTAAACCCTAAACCCTAAACCCTCTAGGGTTAAACCCTAAAACTCAAACATGGAAAACCTATAACCATAACATTAAAACCCTAAACCTTAAAACCCGGAAAGCCCAAACCCTAAACCCTAAACCCTATACCATAAAACCTTGAATCAGAAAACCCTAAACCCTAAAACCCAAACATGGAAAACCTATAACCCTAACAATGAAACCCTAAACCTTAAAACCCAAAAACCCCAAACCCTGAACCCTAAACCCTAAACCCTAAACCCTAAAGCCCAAACCCTAAACCCTAAACCCTAAACACTAAACCCTAAAATCTTGAAGCACAAAATTGAAAACCCCAAACCCTAAACCCAAACCCTAAACCCCAAACCCTAAACCCTAAACCCTAAACCCCAAACCCTAAACCCCCTAAACCCTAAACCCTAAAGCCCAAACCCTAAACCCTAAACCCAAACCCTAAACCCAAACCCTAAACCCTAAACCCTATACCATAAAACCTTGAATCACTAAACTCTAAACCTTAAAGCTCAAACCCTAAACCCTAAACCCTAAAATCTTGAAGCACAAAATTGAAAACCCCAAACCCTAAACCCTAAACCCTAAAACCCTTAACCCTAAACCCTCTAGGGTTAAACCCTAAAACCCAAACATGGAAAACCTATAACCCTAACATTAAAACCCTAAACCTTAAAACCCAGAAAGCCCAAACCTTAAACCCTAAACCCAAACCCTAAACCCTAAACCCTATACCATAAAACCTTGAATCAGAAAACTCTAAACCCTAAAACCCAAACATGGAAAACCTATAACCCTAACATTGAAACCCTAAACCTTAAAACCCAAAAAGCCCAAACCCTGAACCCCAAACCCTAAACCCTAAACCCCAAACCCTAAACCCTAAACCTAAACCCTAAACCCAAACCCTAAACCCTAAAGCCCAAACCCTAAACCCTAAACCCAAACCCTAAACCCAAACCCCAAACCCTAAACCCTATACCATAAAACCTTGAATCACTAAACCCTAAACCCTAAACCCTAAACCCTCTAGGGTTAAACCCTAAAACTCAAACATGGAAAACCTATAACCATAACATTAAAACCCTAAACCTTAAAACCCGGAAAGCCCAAACCCTAAACCCTAAACCCTATACCATAAAACCTTGAATCAGAAAACCCTAAACCCTAAAACCCAAACATTGAAAACCTATAACCCTAACAATGAAACCCTAAACCTTAAAACCCAAAAACCCCAAACCCTGAACCCTAAACCCTAAACCCTAAACCCTAAAGCCCAAACCCTAAACCCTAAACCCTAAACACTAAACCCTAAAATCTTGAAGCACAAAATTGAAAACCCCAAACCCTAAACCCAAACCCTAAACCCCAAACCCTAAACCCTAAACCCTAAACCCTAAACCCTAAACCCTAAACCCTAAACCCAAACCCTAAAACCTACACCATAAAACCTTGAATCAAAAAACCCTAAACCCTAAAACCCAAACATGGAAAACCTATAACCCTAACATTGAAACCCTAAACCTTAAAACCCAAAAAGCCCAAACCCTAAACCCTAAAACCCAAACCCTAAACCCAAACCCTAAACCCAAACCCGAAACCCTAAACCCTAAACCCTAAAACCCTAAACCGCAAACCCTAAACCCTAAACCCCAAACCCTAAACCCAAAACCCTAAAGCCCAAACCCTAAACCCAAACCCTAAACACTCAACCCTATACCATAAAACCTTGAATCACTAAACCCTAAACCCTAAAGCCCAAACCCTAAACCCTAAACCCTAAAATCTTGAAGCACAAAATTGAAAACCCCAAACCCTAAACCCTAAACCCTAAAATCCTTAACCCTAAACCCTCTAGGGTTAAACCCTAAAACCCAAACATGGAAAACCTATAACCCTAACATTAAAACCCTAAACCTTAAAACCCAGAAAGCCCAAACCTTAAACCCTAAACCCAAACCCTAAACCCTAAACCCTATACCATAAAACCTTGAATCAGAAAACCCTAAACCCTAAAACCCAAACATGGAAAACCTATAACCCTAACATTGAAACCCTAAACCTTAAAACCCAAAAAGCCCAAACCCTGAACCCTAAACCCAAACCCCAAACCCTAAACCCTAAACCCAAACCCTAAACCCTAAACCCTAAACCCTAAACCCAAACCCTAAACCCTAACCTAAACCCTAAACCCAAACCCTAAACCCTAAACCCTATACCATAAAACCTTGAATCACAAAACCCTAAACCCTAAACCCTAAACCCTAAACCCAAACCCTAAACCCTAAACCGTAAAGCCCAAACCATAAACCCTAAACCCTAAACTTTAAACCCTAAAATCTTGAAGCACAAAATTGAAAACCCCAAACCCTAAACCCTAAACCCTAAACCCTAAAACCCTTAACCCTAAACCCTCTAAGGTTAAACCCTAAAACCCAAACCCCAAACCCAAACCCTAAACCCAAACCCTAAACCCTAAACCCTAAACCCTAAAACCCTAAACCGCAAACCCTAAACCCTAAACCCCAAACCCTAAACCCCCCTAAACCCTAAACCCTAAAGCCCAAACCCTAAACCCAAACCCTAAACCCAAACCCTAAACCCTAAACCCTATACCATAAAACCTTGAATCACTAAACCCTAAACCCTAAAGCCCAAACCCTAAACCCTAAACCTTAAACCCTAAACCCTAAAATCTTGAAGCACAAAATTGAAAACCCCAAACCCTAAACCCTAAACCCTAAAATCCTTAACCCTAAACCCTCTAGGGTTAAACCCTAAAACCCAAACATGGAAAACCTATAACCCTAACATTAAAACCCTAAACCTTAAAACCCAGACATACCCCAAACCTTAAACCCTAAACCCAAACCCTAAACCCTAAACCCTATACCATAAAACCTTGAATCAGAAAACTCTAAACCCTAAAACCCAAACATGGAAAACCTATAACCCTAACATTGAAACCCTAAACCTTAAAACCCAAAAATCCCAAACCCTGAACCCCAAACCCTAAACCCTAAACCCAAAAACCCTAAACCCTAAACCTAAACCCTAAACCCAAACCCCTAAACCCTAAACCCTATACCATAAAACCTTGAATCACAAAAAGCCTAAACCCTAAACCCTAAACCCTAAACCCCAAATCCTAAACCCCGAACCCTAAACCCTAAACCCTAAAGCCCAAACCCTAAACCCTAAACCCAAACCCTAAACCCCCGAACCCTATACCATAAAACCTTGAATCACTAAACCCTAAACCCTAAACTCCCGAACCCTCTAGTGGTTAAACCCTAAAACCGAAACATGGAAAACCTATAACCCTAACATTAAAACCCTAAACCTTAAAAACCCTAACGCCCAAACCCTAAACCCTAAACCCAAACCCTAAACCCTATACCATAAAACCTTGAATCGTAAAAACCCTAAACCCTAAAACCCAAACATGGAAAACCTATAACCCTAACATTGAAACCCTAAACCTTAAAACCCAAAAAGCCCAAACCCTGAACCCTAAACCCAAACCCTAAACCCTAAACCCTAAACCCAAACCCTAAACCCTAAACCTAAACCCTAAACCCAAACCCTAAACCCTAAACCCTATACCATAAAACCTTGAATCACAAAACCCTAAACCCTAAACCCTAGACCCTAAACCCTAAACCCTGAACCCAAACCCTAAACCCTAAACCCTATACCATAAAACCTTGAATCACAAAACCCTAAACCCTAAACCCTAAATCCCAAACCCCAAACCCTAAACCCTAAACCCAAACCCTAAACCCAAACCCTAAACCCTAAACCCTATACCACAAAACTTTGAATCACTAAACCCTAAACCCTAAAGCCCAAACCCTAAACCCTAAACCCTAAAAATCTTGAAGCACGAAATTGAAAACCCCAAACCCTAAACCCTAAACCCTAAAATCCTTAACCCTTAAAACCCTCTAGTGGTTAAACCCTAAAACCCAAACATGGAAAAACCTATAACCCTAACATTAAACCCTAAACCTTAAAACCTGACATACCCCAAACCTTAAACCCTAAACCCAAACCGTAAACCCTAAACCCTATACCATAAAAACCTTGAATCGTAAAAAACTCTAAACCCTAAAACCCAAACATGGAAAACCTATAACCCTAACATTGAAACCCTAAACCTTAAAAACCCAAAAAATCCCAAACCCTGAACCCCAAACCCTAAACCCTAAACCCAAAAACACTAAACCCTAAACCTAAACCCTAAACCCAAACCCTAAACCCTAAACCCTATACCATAAAACCTTGAATCACAAAAGCCTAAACCCTAAACCCTAAACCCTAAACCCCAAATCCTAAACCCTGAACCCTAAACCCTAAACCCTAAAGCCCAAACCCTAAACCCTAAACCCAAACCCTAAACCCAAACCCTAAACCCTAAACCCTATACCATAAAACCTTGAATCACAAAAAGCCTAAACCCTAAACCCTAAACCCTAAACCCCAAATCCTAAACCCCCGAACCCTAAACCCTAAACCCTAAAGCCCAAACCCTAAACCCTAAACCCAAACCCTAAACCCAAACCCTAAACCCTGAACCCTATACCATAAAACCTTGAATCACTAAACCCAAACCCTAAACCCTGAACCCTATACCATAAAACCTTGAATCACTAAACCCTAAACCCTAAACCCTGAACCCTCTAGGGTTAAACCCTAAAACCGAAACATGGAAAACCTATAACCCTAACATTAAAACCCTAAACCTTAAAACCCGGAAAGCCCAAACCCTAAACCCTAAACCCAAACCCTAAACCCTATACCATAAAACCTTGAATCAGAAAACCCTAAACCCAAAAACCCAAACATGGAAAACCTATAACCCTAACATTGAAACCCTAAACCTTAAAACCCAAAAAGCCCAAACCCTGAACCCTAAACCCAAACCCTAAACCCTAAACCCTAAACCCTAAACCCAAACCCTAAACCCTAAACCTAAACCCTAAACCCAAACCCTAAACCCTAAACCCTATACCATAAAACCTTGAATCACAAAACCCTAAACCCTAAACCCTAGACCCTAAACCCTAAACCCTGAACCCAAACCCTAAACCCTAAACCCTATACCATAAAACCTTGAATCACAAAACCCTAAACCCTAAACCCTAAATCCCAAACCCCAAACCCTAAACCCTAAACCCAAACCCTAACCCCAAACCCTAAACCCTAAACCCTATACCACAAAACTTTGAATCACTAAACCCTAAACCCTAAAGCCCAAACCCTAAACCCTAAACCCTAAACCCTAAAATCTTGAAGCACAAAATTGAAAACCCCAAACCCTAAACCCTAAAACCCTTAACCCTCTAGGGTTAAACCCTAAAACCCAAACATGGAAAACCTATAACCCTAACATTAAAACCCTAAACCTTAAAACCCAGAAAGCCCAAACCCTAAACCCAAACCCTGAACCCTAAACCCTATACCATAAAACCTTGAATCAGAAAACCCTAAACCCGAAAACCCAAACATGGAAAACCTATAACCCTAACATTTAAACCCTAAACCTTAAAAACCAAAAAGCCCAAACCCTGAACCCTAAACCCAAACCCTAAACCCTTAACCCTAAACCCAAACCCTAAACCCTAAACCTAAACCCTAAACCCAAACCCTAAACCCTAAACCCTAAAGCCCAAACCATAAACCCTAAACCCTAAACATTAAACCCTAAAATCTTGAAGCACAAAATTGAAAACCCCAAACCCTAAACCCTAAACCCTAAACCCTAAAACCCTTAACCCTAAACCCTCTAAGGTTAAACCCTAAAACCCAAACCCTAAACCCAAACCCTAAACCCTAAACCCTAAAACCCTAAACCGCAAACCCTAAACCCTAAACCCTAAAGCCCAAACCCTAAACCCAAACCCTAAACCCAAACCCTAAACCCTAAACCCTATACCATAAAACCTTGAATCACTAAACCCTAAACCCTAAAGCCCAAACCCTAAACCCTAAAATCTTGAAGCACAAAATTGAAAACCCCAAACCCTAAACCCTAAACCCTAAAATCCTTAACCCTAAACCCTCTAGGGTTAAACCCTAAAACCCAAACATGGAAAACCTATAACCCTAACATTAAAACCCTAAACCTTAAAACCCAGAAAGCCCAAACCTTAAACCCTAAACCCAAACCCTAAACCCTAAACCCTATACCATAAAACCTTGAATCAGAAAACCCTAAACCCTAAAACCCAAACATGGAAAACCTATAACCCTAACATTGAAACCCTAAACCTTAAAACCCAAAAAGCCCAAACCCTGAACCCTAAACCCAAACCCTAAACCCTAAACCCTAAACCCAAACCCTAAACCCTAAACCCTAAACCCTAAACCCAAACCCTAAACCCTAACCTAAACCCTAAACCCAAACCCTAAACCCTAAACCCTATACCATAAAACCTTGAATCACAAAACCCTAAACCCTAAACCCCAAATCCTAAACCCTGAACCCTAAACCCTAAACCCTAAAGCCCAAACCCTAAACCCTAAACCCAAACCCTAAACCCAAACCCCAAACCCTGAACCCTATACCATAAAACCTTGAATCACTAAACCCTAAACCCTAAACCCTAAAACCCTCTAGTGGTTAAACCCTAAAACTCAAACATGGAAAACCTATAACCCTAACATTAAAACCCTAAACCTTAAAACCCGGAAAGCCCAAACCCTAAACCCTAAACCCTATACCATAAAACCTTGAATCAGAAAACCCTAAACCCTAAAACCCAAACATGGAAAACCTAAAACCCTAACAATGAAACCCTAAACCTTAAAACCCAAAAACCCCAAACCCTGAACCCTAAACCCTAAACCCTAAACCCTAAAGCCCAAACCCTAAACCCTAAACCCTAAACACTAAACCCTAAAATCTTGAAGCACAAAATTGAAAACCCCAAACCCTAAACCCAAACCCTAAACCCCAAACCCTAAACCCTAAACCCTAAACCCCAAACCCTAAACCCCCTAAACCCTAAACCCTAAAGCCCAAACCCTAAACCCTAAACCCAAACCCTAAACCCAAACCCTAAACCCTAAACCCTATACCATAAAACCTTGAATCACTAAACTCTAAACCTTAAAGCTCAAACCCTAAACCCTAAACCCTAAAAATCTTGAAGCACAAAATTGAAAACCCCAAACCCTAAACCCTAAACCCTAAAAACCCTTAACCCTAAAACCTTCTAGGGTTAAACCCTAAAACCCAAACATGGAAAACCTATAACCCTAACATTAAAACCCTAAACCTTAAAAACCCGTAAAGCCCAAACCTTAAACCCTAAACCCAAACCCTAAACCCTAAACCCTATACCATAAAACCTTGAATCAGAAAACTCTAAACCCTAAAACCCAAACATGGAAAACCTATAACCCTAACATTGAAACCCTAAACCTTAAAACCCAAAAAGCCCAAACCCTGAACCCTAAACCCTAAACCCTAAACCCCTAAACCCTAAACCCTAAACCTAAACCCTAAACCCAAACCCTAAACCCTAAAGCCCAAACCCTAAACCCTAAACCCAAACCCTAAACCCAAACCCCAAACCCTAAACCCTATACCATAAAACCTTGAATCACTAAACCCTAAACCCTAAACCCTAAACCCTCTAGGGTTAAACCCTAAAACCCAAACATGGAAAACCTATAACCCTAACATTAAAACCCTAAACCTTAAAACCCTGAAAGCCCA
>JAPQWS010000164.1:162500-288189 GCA_028651295.1 Catharanthus roseus
AAACTCCAAATCCTAAACCCTGAATCCTAAACCCTAAACCCTAAAGCCCAAACCCTAAACCCTAAACCCAAACCCTAAACCCAAACCCTAAACCCTGAACCCTATACCATAAAACCTTGAATCACTAAACCCTAAACTCCTAAAACCCTCTAGTGGTTAAACCCTAAAACCCAAACATGGAAAACCTATAACCCTAACATTAAAACCCTAAAGCTTAAAACACGGAAAGCTCAAACCCTTAACCCTAAACCCAAACCCTAAACCCTATACCATAAAACCTTGAATCAGAAAACCCTAAACCCTAAAACCCAAATATGGAAAACCTATAACCCTAACATTGAAACCCTAAACCTTAAAACCCAAAAAGCCCAAACCCTGAACCCTAAACCCAAACCCTAAACCCTAAACCCTAAACCCAAACCCTAAACCTAAACCCTAAACCTAAACCCTAAACCCAAACCCTAAACCCTAAACCCTATACCATAAAACCTTGAATCACAAACCCTAAACCCAAACCCTAAACCCCAAACCCTGAACCCCCCTAAACCCTAAACCCTAAAGCCCAAACCCTAAAGCCTAAACCCAAACCCTAAACCCAAACCCTAACCCCTAAACCCTATACCATAAAACCTTGAATCACTAAACCCTAAACCCTAAAGCCCAAACCCTAAACCCTAAACATTAAACCCTAAAATCTTGAAGCACAAAATTGAAAACCCCAAACCCTAAACCCTAAACCCTATACCCTAAACCCTAAACCCTAAAACCCTTAACCCTAAACCCTCTAGGGTTAAACCCTAAAACCCAAACCCTAAACCCAAACACTAAACCCAAACCCTAAACCCTAAACCCTAAAACCCTAAACCCCAAACCCTAAACCCTAAACCCTAAACCCCAAACCCTAAACCCCCGTAAACCCTAAACCCTAAAGCCCAAACCCTAAACCCTAAACCCAAACGCTAAACCCAAACCCCAAACCCTAAACCTTATACCATAAAACCTTGAATCACAAAACCCTAAACCCTAAAACCCTTAACCCTAAACCCCCTAGGGTTAAACCCTAAAATCCAAACATGGAAAACCTATAACCCTAACATTGAAACCCTAAACCTTAAAACCCAAAAAGCCCAAACCCCGAATCCTAAACCCTAAACCTAAACCCTAAACCCTAAACCCAAACCCTAAAGCCAAAACCCTAAACCCTAAACCCTAAACCAAAACCCTAAACCCTAAACCCTATACCATAAAACCTTGAATCACAAAACCCCAAACCCTAAATCCCCCTAAACCCTAAACCCTAAAGCCCAAACCCTAAACCCTAAACCCAAACCCTAAACCCAAACCCTAACCCCTAAACCCTATACCATAAAACCTTGAATCACTAAACCCTAAACCCTAAAGCCCAAACCCTAAACCCTAAACATTAAACCCTAAAATCTTGAAGCACAAAATTGAAAACCCCAAACCCTAAACCCTAAACCCTATACCCTAAACCCTAAACCCTAAAACCCTTAACCCTAAACCCTCTAGGGTTAAACCCTAAAACCCAAACCCTAAAACCCAAACCCTAAACCCTAAACCCAAACCCTGAACCCTAAACCCTATACCATAAAAACCTCGAATCACAAACCCTAAACCCAAACCCTAAACCCCAAACCCTAAACCCCCCTAAACCCTAAACCCTAAAGCCCAAACCCTAAAGCCTAAACCCAAACCCTAAACCCAAACCCTAACCCCTAAACCCTATACCATAAAACCTTGAATCACTAAACCCTAAACCCTAAAGCCCAAACCCTAAACCCTAAACATTAAACCCTAAAATCTTGAAGCACAAAATTGAAAACCCCAAACCCTAAACCCTAAACCCTATACCCTAAACCCTAAACCCTAAAACCTTTAACCCTGAACCCTCTAGGGTTAAACCCTAAAACCCAAACCCTAAACCCAAACACTAAACCCAAACCCTAAACCCTAAACCCTAAAACCCTAAACCCCAAACCCTAAACCCTAAACCCTAAACCCCAAACCCTAAACCCCCATAAACCCTAAACCCTAAAGCCCAAACCCTAAACCCTAAACCCAAACCCTAAACCCAAACCCCAAACCCTAAACCCTATACCATAAAACCTTGAATCACAAAACCCTAAACCCTAAAAACCCTTAACCCTAAAACCCCTAGGGTTAAACCCTAAAACCCAAACATGGAAAAACCTATAACCCTAACATTGAAACCCTAAACCTTAAAACCCAAAAACCCCAAACCCTGAACCCTAAACCCTAAACCCTAAACCCCAAACTCTAAACCCTAAACCTAAACCCTAAACCCAAACCCTAAACCCTAAACCCTATACCATAAAACCTTGAATCACAAAAGCCTAAACCCTAAACCCCAAACCCTAAACCCTAAACCCTAAACCCCAAATCCTAAACCCTGAACCCTAAACCCTAAACCCTGAAGCCCAAACCCTAAACCCTAAACCCAAACCCTAAACCTCTCAGGGTTAAACCCTAAAACCCAAACATGGAAAACCTATAACCCTAACATTAAAACCCTAAACCTTAAAACCCGGAAAGCCCAAACCCTAAACCCTAAACCCTAAATCCTAAAACCCTTAACCCTAAACCCTCTAGGGTTAAACCCTAATACCTAAACCCTAAACCCAAACCCTAAACCCAAACCCTAAACCCTAAACCCCAAACCCTAAAACCCTAAACCGCAAACCCTAAACCCTAAACCCCAAACCCTAAACCCCCCTAAACCCTAAACCCTAAAGCCCAAACCCAAAACCCTAAACCCAAACCCTAAACCCGAACCCTAAACCCTAAACCCTATACCATAAAACCTTGAATCACTAAACCCTAAACCCTAAAGCCCAAACCCTAAACCCTAAACCTTAAACCCTAAACCCTAAAATCTTGAAGCACAAAATTGAAAACCCCAAACCTAAACCCTAAACCCTAAACCCTAAAATCCTTAACCCTAAACCCTCTAGGGTTAAACCCTAAAAACCAAACATGGAAAACCTATAACCCTAACATTAAAACCCTAAACCTTAAAACCCGTAAAGCCCAAACCTTAAACCCTAAACCCAAACCCTATACCATAAAAACCTTGAATCGAAAAACTCTAAACCCTAAAACCCAAACATGGAAAAACCTATAACCCTAACATTGAAACCCTAAACCTTAAAACCCAAAAAGCCCAAACCCCGAACCCTAAACCCTAAACCCTAAACCCGAAACCCCTAAACCCTAAACCCAAACCCTAAACCCTAAACCCTATACCATAAAAACCTTGAATCACAAAAAGCCTAAACCCTAAACCCCAAACCCTAAACCCTAAACCCTAAACTCCAAATCCTAAACCCCGAATCCTAAACCCTAAACCCTAAAGCCCAAACCCTAAACCCTAAACCCAAACCCTAAACCCAAACCCTAAACCCCGAACCCTATACCATAAAACCTTGAATCACTAAACCCTAAACCCTAAAACCCTTTCTAGTGGTTAAACCCTAAAACCCAAACATGGAAAACCTATAACCCTAACATTAAAACCCTAAAGCTTAAAACACTGAAAGCTCAAACCCTAAACCCTAAACCCAAACCCTAAACCCTATACCATAAAAACCTTGAATCGAAAAACCCTAAACCCTAAAAACCCAAACATGGAAAACCTATAACCCTAACATTGAAACCCTAAACCTTAAAACCCAAAAAGCCCAAACCCTGAACCCTAAACCCAAACCCTAAACCCTAAACCCTAAACCCAAACCCTAAACCTAAACCCTAAACCCCCCTAAACCCTAAACCCTAAAGCCCAAACCCTAAAGCCTAAACCCAAACCCTAAACCCAAACCCTAACCCCTAAACCCTATACCATAAAACCTTGAATCACCAAACCCTAAACCCTAAAGCCCAAACCCTAAACCCTAAACCCTAAACATTAAACCCTAAAATCTTGAAGCACAAAATTGAAAACCCAAACCCTAAACCCTAAACCCTATACCCTAAACCCTAAACCCTAAAACCCTTAACCATAAACCCTCTAGGGTTAAACCCTAAAACCCAAACCCTAAACCCAAACACTAAACCCAAACCCTAAACCCTAAACCCTAAAAATCTTGAAGCACAAAATTGAAAACCCCAAACCTAAACCCTAAACCCTAAACCCTAAAAATCCTTAACCCTAAAACCCTCTAGTGGTTAAACCCTAAAAACCAAACATGGAAAACCTATAACCCTAACATTAAAACCCTAAACCTTAAAAACCCGTAAAGCCCAAACCTTAAACCCTAAACCCAAACCCTATGCCATAAAAACCTTGAATCGTAAAAACTCTAAACCCTAAAACCCAAACATGGAAAACCTATAACCCTAACATTGAAACCCTAAACCTTAAAACCCAAAAAAGCCCAAACCCCCGAACCCTAAACCCTAAACCCTAAACCCGAAACCCTAAACCCTAAACCTAAACCCTAAACCCAAACCCTAAACCCTAAACCCTATACCATAAAACCTTGAATCACAAAAAGCCTAAACCCTAAACCCCCAAACCCTAAACCCTAAACCCTAAACTCCAAATCCTAAACCCCGAATCCTAAACCCTAAACCCTAAAGCCCAAACCCTAAACCCTAAACCCAAACCCTAAACCCCGAACCCTATACCATAAAAACCTTGAATCACTAAACCCTAAACCCTAAACCTCTCAGTGGTTAAACCCTAAAACCCAAACATGGAAAACCTATAACCCCGACATTAAAACCCTAAAGCTTAAAACACTGAAAGCTCAAACCCTAAACCCTAAACCCAAACCCTAAACCCTATACCATAAAAACCTTGAATCGTAAAAACTCTAAACCCTAAAACCCAAACATGGAAAACCTATAACCCTAACATTGAAACCCTAAACCTTAAAACCCAAAAAAGCCCAAACCCCGAACCCTAAACCCTAAACCCTAAACCCGAAACCCTAAACCCTAAACCCAAACCCTAAACCCTAAACCCTATACCATAAAACCTTGAATCACAAAAGCCTAAACCCTAAACCCCAAACCCTAAACCCTAAACCCTAAACTCCAAATCCTAAACCCCCGAATCCTAAACCCTAAACCCTAAAGCCCAAACCCTAAACCCTAAACCCAAACCCTAAACCCAAACCCTAAACCCCCGAACCCCTATACCATAAAACCTTGAATCACTAAACCCTAAACTCCTAAAACCCTCTAGTGGTTAAACCCTAAAACCCAAACATGGAAAACCTATAACCCTAACATTAAAACCCTAAAGCTTAAAACACTGAAAGCTCAAACCCTAAACCCTAAACCCAAACCCTAAACCCTATACCATAAAAACCTTGAATCGTAAAACCCTAAACCCTAAAAACCCAAACATGGAAAACCTATAACCCTAACATTGAAACCCTAAACCTTAAAACCCAAAAAGCCCAAACCCCGAACCCTAAACCCAAACCCTAAACCCTAAACCCTAAACCCAAACCCTAAACCTAAACCCTAAACCCCCTAAACCCTAAACCCTAAAGCCCAAACCCTAAAGCCTAAACCCAAACCCTAAACCCAAACCCTAACCCCTAAACCCTATACCATAAAACCTTGAATCACCAAACCCTAAACCCTAAAGCCCAAACCCTAAACCCTAAACCCTAAACATTAAACCCTAAAATCTTGAAGCACAAAATTGAAAACCCAAACCCTAAACCCTAAACCCTATACCCTAAACCCTAAACCCTAAAACCCTTAACCATAAACCCTCTAGGGTTAAACCCTAAAACCCAAACCCTAAACCCAAACACTAAACCCAAACCCTAAACCCTAAACCCTAAAATCTTGAAGCACAAAATTGAAAACCCCAAACCTAAACCCTAAACCCTAAACCCTAAAATCCTTAACCCTAAACCCTCTAGGGTTAAACCCTAAAAACCAAACATGGAAAACCTATAACCCTAACATTAAAACCCTAAACCTTAAAACCCAGAAAGCCCAAACCTTAAACCCTAAACCCAAACCCTATGCCATAAAACCTTGAATAAGAAAACTCTAAACCCTAAAACCCAAACATGGAAAACCTATAACCCTAACATTGAAACCCTAAACCTTAAAACCCAAAAAGCCCAAACCCTGAACACTAAACCCTAAACCCTAAACCCGAAACCCTAAACCCTAAACCTAAACCCTAAACCCAAACCCTAAACCCTAAACCCTATACCATAAAACCTTGAATCACAAAAGCCTAAACCCTAAACCCCAAACCCTAAACCCTAAACCCTAAACTCCAAATCCTAAACCCTGAATCCTAAACCCTAAACCCTAAAGCCCAAACCCTAAACCCTAAACCCAAACCCTAAACCCTGAACCCTATACCATAAAACCTTGAATCACTAAACCCTAAACCCTAAACCCTCTAGGGTTAAACCCTAAAACCCAAACATGGAAAACCTATAACCCTAACATTAAAACCCTAAACCTTAAAACCCTGAAAGCCCAAACCTTAAACCCTAAACCCAAACCCTAAACCCTAAACCCTATACCATAAAACCTTGAATCAGAAAACTCTAAACCCTAAAACCCAAACATGGAAAACCTATAACCCTAACATTGAAACCCTAAACCTTAAAACCCAAAACGCCCAAACCCTGAACCCTAAACCCTAAACCCTAAACCCGAAACCCTAAACCCTAAACCTAAACCCTAAACCCAAACCCTAAACCCTATACCATAAAACCTTGAATCACAAAAGCCTAAACCCTAAACCCTAAACCCTAAACTCCAAATCCTAAACCCTGAATCCTAAACCCTAAACCCTAAAGCCCAAACCCTAAACCCTAAACCCAAACCCTAAACCCAAACCCTAAACCCCCGAACCCTATACCATAAAACCTTGAATCACTAAACCCTAAACCCTAAAACCCTCTAGTGGTTAAACCCTAAAACCCAAACATGGAAAACCTATAACCCTAACATTAAAACCCTAAAGCTTAAAACACGGAAAGCTCAAACCCTTAACCCTAAACCCAAACCCTAAACCCTATACCATAAAACCTTGAATCAGAAAACCCTAAACCCTAAAACCCAAATATGGAAAACCTATAACCCTAACATTGAAACCCTAAACCTTAAAAACCCAAAAAAGCCCAAACCCCGAACCCTAAACCCAAACCCTAAACCCTAAACCCTAAACCCAAACCCTAAACCTAAACCCTAAACCTAAACCCTAAACCCAAACCCTAAACCCTAAACCCTATACCATAAAACCTTGAATCACAAACCCTAAACCCAAACCCTAAACCCCCAAACCCCGAACCCCCTAAACCCTAAACCCTAAAGCCCAAACCCTAAAGCCTAAACCCAAACCCTAAACCCAAACCCTAAACCCTAAACCCTATACCATAAAACCTTGAATCACTAAACCCTAAACCCTAAAGCCCAAACCCTAAACCCTAAACCCTAAACATTAAACCCTAAAATCTTGAAGCACAAAATTGAAAACCCCAAACCCTAAACCCTAAACCCTATACCCTAAACCCTAAACCC
The DNA here is from genome assembly GCA_028651295.1 of Catharanthus roseus. Taxonomy (NCBI): domain Eukaryota; kingdom Viridiplantae; phylum Streptophyta; class Magnoliopsida; order Gentianales; family Apocynaceae; genus Catharanthus; species Catharanthus roseus. Next base: position 170,049 of record JAPQWS010000164.1, read on the forward strand.
TAAAACCCTTAACCCTAAACCCTCTAGGGTTAAACCCTAAAACCCAAACCCTAAACCCAAACACTAAACCCAAACCCTAAACCCTAAACCCTAAAACCCTAAACCCCAAACCCTAAACCCTAAACCCTAAACCCCAAACCCTAAACCCCCGTAAACCCTAAACCCTAAAGCCCAAACCCTAAACCCTAAACCCAAACGCTAAACCCAAACCCCAAACCCTAAACCTTATACCATAAAACCTTGAATCACAAAACCCTAAACCCTAAAACCCTTAACCCTAAACCCCCTAGGGTTAAACCCTAAAATCCAAACATGGAAAACCTATAACCCTAACATTGAAACCCTAAACCTTAAAACCCAAAAAGCCCAAACCCTGAATCCTAAACCCTAAACCTAAACCCTAAACCCTAAACCCAAACCCTAAACCTAAACCCTAAACCTAAACCCTAAACCCAAACCCTAAACCCTAAACCCTATACCATAAAACCTTGAATCACAAACCCTAAACCCAAACCCTAAACCCCCCTAAACCCTAAACCCTAAAGCCCAAACCCTAAAGCCTAAACCCAAACCCTAAACCCAAACCCTAACCCCTAAACCCTATACCATAAAACCTTGAATCACTAAACCCTAAACCCTAAAGCCCAAACCCTAAACCCTAAACATTAAACCCTAAAATCTTGAAGCACAAAATTGAAAACCCCAAACCCTAAACCCTAAACCCTATACCCTAAACCCTAAACCCTAAAACCTTTAACCCTAAACCCTCTAGGGTTAAACCCTAAAACCCAAACCCTAAACCTAAACCCTAAACCTAAACCCTAAACCCAAACCCTAAACCCTAAACCCTATACCATAAAACCTTGAATCACAAACCCTAAACCCAAACCCTAAACCCCAAACCCTAAACCCCCCTAAACCCTAAACCCTAAAGCCCAAACCCTAAAGCCTAAACCCAAACCCTAAACCCAAACCCTAACCCCTAAACCCTATACCATAAAACCTTGAATCACTAAACCCTAAACCCTAAAGCCCAAACCCTAAACCCTAAACATTAAACCCTAAAATCTTGAAGCACAAAATTGAAAACCCCAAACCCTAAACCCTAAACCCTATACCCTAAACCCTAAACCCTAAAACCTTTAACCCTGAACCCTCTAGGGTTAAAACCTAAAACCCAAACCCTAAACCCAAACACTAAACCCAAACCCTAAACCCTAAACCCTAAAACCCTAAACCCCAAACCCTAAACCCTAAACCCTAAACCCCAAACCCTAAACCCCCATAAACCCTAAACCCTAAAGCCCAAACCCTAAACCCTAAACCCAAACCCTAAACCCAAACCCCAAACCCTAAACCCTATACCATAAAACCTTGAATCACAAAACCCTAAACCCTAAAACCCTTAACCCTAAACCCCCTAGGGTTAAACCCTAAAACCCAAACATGGAAAAACCTATAACCCTAACATTGAAACCCTAAACCTTAAAACCCAAAAAGCCCAAACCCTGAACCCTAAACCCTAAACCCTAAACCCCAAACTCTAAACCCTAAACCTAAACCCTAAACCCAAACCCTAAACCCTAAACCCTATACCATAAAACCTTGAATCACAAAAGCCTAAACCCTAAACCCCAAACCCTAAACCCTAAACCCTAAACCCCAAATCCTAAACCCTGAACCCTAAACCCTAAACCCTGAAGCCCAAACCCTAAACCCTAAACCCAAACCCTAGAAACCCTTTCAGGGTTAAACCCTAAACCCAAACATGGAAAACCTATAACCCTAACATTAAAACCCTAAACCTTAAAAACCCTGAAAGCCCAAACCCTAAACCCTAAACCCTAAATCCTAAAACCCTTAACCCTAAAACCCTCTAGTGGTTAAACCCTAATACCTAAACCCTAAACCCAAACCCTAAACCCAAACCCTAAACCCTAAACCCCAAACCCTAAAACCCTAAACCGCAAACCCTAAACCCTAAACCCCAAACCCTAAACCCCCCTAAACCCTAAACCCTAAAGCCCAAACCCAAAACCCTAAACCCAAACCCTAAACCCGAACCCTAAACCCTAAACCCTATACCATAAAACCTTGAATCACTAAACCCTAAACCCTAAAGCCCAAACCCTAAACCCTAAACCTTAAACCCTAAACCCTAAAATCTTGAAGCACAAAATTGAAAACCCCAAACCTAAACCCTAAACCCTAAACCCTAAAATCCTTAACCCTAAACCCTCTAGGGTTAAACCCTAAAAACCAAACATGGAAAACCTATAACCCTAACATTAAAACCCTAAACCTTAAAACCCAGAAAGCCCAAACCTTAAACCCTAAACCCAAACCCTATACCATAAAACCTTGAATCAGAAAACTCTAAACCCTAAAACCCAAACATGGAAAACCTATAACCCTAACATTGAAACCCTAAACCTTAAAACCCAAAAAGCCCAAACCCTGAACCCTAAACCCTAAACCCTAAACCCGAAACCCTAAACCCTAAACCCAAACCCTAAACCCTAAACCCTATACCATAAAACCTTGAATCACAAAAGCCTAAACCCTAAACCCCAAACCCTAAACCCTAAACCCTAAACTCCAAATCCTAAACCCTGAATCCTAAACCCTAAACCCTAAAGCCCAAACCCTAAACCCTAAACCCAAACCCTAAACCCAAACCCTAAACCCTGAACCCTATACCATAAAACCTTGAATCACTAAACCCTAAACCCTAAACCCTCTAGGGTTAAACCCTAAAACCCAAACATGGAAAACCTATAACCCTAACATTAAAACCCTAAAGCTTAAAACACGGAAAGCTCAAACCCTAAACCCTAAACCCAAACCCTAAACCCTATACCATAAAACCTTGAATCAGAAAACCCTAAACCCTAAAACCCAAACATGGAAAACCTATAACCCTAACATTGAAACCCTAAACCTTAAAACCCAAAAAGCCCAAACCCTCGAACCCTAAACCCAAACCCTAAACCCTAAACCCTAAACCCAAACCCTAAACCTAAACCCTAAACCCCCTAAACCCTAAACCCTAAAGCCCAAACCCTAAAGCCTAAACCCAAACCCTAAACCCAAACCCTAACCCCTAAACCCTATACCATAAAACCTTGAATCACCAAACCCTAAACCCTAAAGCCCAAACCCTAAACCCTAAACCCTAAACATTAAACCCTAAAATCTTGAAGCACAAAATTGAAAACCCAAACCCTAAACCCTAAACCCTATACCCTAAACCCTAAACCCTAAAACCCTTAACCATAAAACCCTTCTAGTGGTTAAACCCTAAAACCCAAACCCTAAACCCAAACACTAAACCCAAACCCTAAACCCTAAACCCTAAAATCTTGAAGCACAAAATTGAAAACCCCAAACCTAAACCCTAAACCCTAAACCCTAAAAATCCTTAACCCTAAAACCCTCTAGTGGTTAAACCCTAAAAACCAAACATGGAAAACCTATAACCCTAACATTAAAACCCTAAACCTTAAAAACCCGTAAAGCCCAAACCTTAAACCCTAAACCCAAACCCTATGCCATAAAACCTTGAATCGTAAAAACTCTAAACCCTAAAACCCAAACATGGAAAACCTATAACCCTAACATTGAAACCCTAAACCTTAAAACCCAAAAAGCCCAAACCCTGAACCCTAAACCCTAAACCCTAAACCCGAAACCCTAAACCCTAAACCTAAACCCTAAACCCAAACCCTAAACCCTAAACCCTATACCCTATACCATAAAACCTTGAATCACAAAAGCCTAAACCCTAAACCCCAAACCCTAAACCCTAAACCCTAAACTCCAAATCCTAAACCCCGAATCCTAAACCCTAAACCCTAAAGCCCAAACCCTAAACCCTAAACCCAAACCCTAAACCCTGAACCCTATACCATAAAACCTTGAATCACTAAACCCTAAACCCTAAACCCTCTAGGGTTAAACCCTAAAACCCAAACATGGAAAACCTATAACCCTGACATTAAAACCCTAAAGCTTAAAACACGGAAAGCACAAACCCTAAACCCTAAACCCAAACCCTAAACCCTATACCATAAAACCTTGAATCAGAAAACTCTAAACCCTAAAACCCAAACATGGAAAACCTATAACCCTAACATTGAAACCCTAAACCTTAAAACCCAAAAAGCCCAAACCCTGAACCCTAAACCCTAAACCCTAAACCCGAAACCCTAAACCCTAAACCCAAACCCTAAACCCTAAACCCTATACCATAAAACCTTGAATCACAAAAGCCTAAACCCTAAACCCCAAACCCTAAACCCTAAACCCTAAACTCCAAATCCTAAACCCTGAATCCTAAACCCTAAACCCTAAAGCCCAAACCCTAAACCCTAAACCCAAACCCTAAACCCAAACCCTAAACCCCGAACCCTATACCATAAAACCTTGAATCACTAAACCCTAAACCCTAAACCCTTTCTAGTGGTTAAACCCTAAAACCCAAACATGGAAAACCTATAACCCTAACATTAAAACCCTAAAGCTTAAAACACTGAAAAGCTCAAACCCTAAACCCTAAACCCAAACCCTAAACCCTATACCATAAAAACCTTGAATCAGAAAACCCTAAACCCTAAAACCCAAACATGGAAAACCTATAACCCTAACATTGAAACCCTAAACCTTAAAACCCAAAAAGCCCAAACCCTGAACCCTAAACCCAAACCCTAAACCCTAAACCCTAAACCCAAACCCTAAACCTAAACCCTAAACCCCCCTAAACCCTAAACCCTAAAGCCCAAACCCTAAAGCCTAAACCCAAACCCTAAACCCAAACCCTAACCCCTAAACCCTATACCATAAAACCTTGAATCACCAAACCCTAAACCCTAAAGCCCAAACCCTAAACCCTAAACCCTAAACATTAAACCCTAAAATCTTGAAGCACAAAATTGAAAACCCAAACCCTAAACCCTAAACCCTATACCCTAAACCCTAAACCCTAAAACCCTTAACCATAAACCCTCTAGGGTTAAACCCTAAAACCCAAACCCTAAACCCAAACACTAAACCCAAACCCTAAACCCTAAACCCTAAAATCTTGAAGCACAAAATTGAAAACCCCAAACCTAAACCCTAAACCCTAAACCCTAAAAATCCTTAACCCTAAAACCCTCTAGTGGTTAAACCCTAAAAACCAAACATGGAAAACCTATAACCCTAACATTAAAACCCTAAACCTTAAAACCCAGAAAGCCCAAACCTTAAACCCTAAACCCTATGCCATAAAACCTTGAATAAGAAAACTCTAAACCCTAAAACCCAAACATGGAAAACCTATAACCCTAACATTGAAACCCTAAACCTTAAAACCCAAAAAGCCCAAACCCTGAACACTAAACCCTAAACCCTAAACCCGAAACCCTAAACCCTAAACCTAAACCCTAAACCCAAACCCTAAACCCTAAACCCTATACCATAAAACCTTGAATCACAAAAGCCTAAACCCTAAACCCCAAACCCTAAACCCTAAACCCTAAACTCCAAATCCTAAACCCTGAATCCTAAACCCTAAACCCTAAAGCCCAAACCCTAAACCCTAAACCCAAACCCTAAACCCTGAACCCTATACCATAAAACCTTGAATCACTAAACCCTAAACCCTAAACCCTCTAGGGTTAAACCCTAAAACCCAAACATGGAAAACCTATAACCCCGACATTAAAACCCTAAAGCTTAAAACACTGAAAGCTCAAACCCTAAACCCTAAACCCAAACCCTAAACCCTATACCATAAAAACCTTGAATCGAAAAACCCTAAACCCTAAAAACCCAAACATGGAAAACCTATAACCCTAACATTGAAACCCTAAACCTTAAAACCCAAAAAGCCCAAACCCTGAACCCTAAACCCAAATCCTAAACCCTAAACCCTAAACCCAAACCCTAAACCTAAACCCTAAACCCCCCTAAACCCTAAACCCTAAAGCCCAAACCCTAAAGTCTAAACCCAAACCCTAAACCCAAACCCTAACCCCTAAACCCTATACCATAAAACCTTGAATCACTAAACCCTAAACCCTAAAGCCCAAACCCTAAACCCTAAACCCTAAACATTAAACCCTAAAATCTTGAAGCACAAAATTGAAAACCCAAACCCTAAACCCTAAACCCTATACCCTAAACCCTAAACCCTAAAACCCTTAACCATAAACCCTCTAGGGTTAAACCCTAAAAACCAAACCCTAAACCCAAACACTAAACCCAAACCCTAAACCCTAAACCCTAAAACCCTAAACCCCAAACCCTAAACCCTAAACCCTAAACCCCAAACCCTAAACCCCCATAAACCCTAAACCCTAAAGCCCAAACCCTAAACCCTAAACCCAAACCCTAAACCCAAACCCCAAACCCTAAACCCTATACCATAAAACCTTGAATCACAAAACCCTAAACCCTAAAACCCTTAACCCTAAACCCCCTAGGGTTAAACCCTAAAACCCAAACATGGAAAAACCTATAACCCTAACATTGAAACCCTAAACCTTAAAACCCAAAAAGCCCAAACCCTGAACCCTAAACCCTAAACCCTAAACCCCAAACTCTAAACCCTAAACCTAAACCCTAAACCCAAACCCTAAACCCTAAACCCTATACCATAAAACCTTGAATCACAAAAGCCTAAACCCTAAACCCCCAAACCCCTAAACCCTAAACCCTAAACCCCAAATCCTAAACCCCCGAACCCTAAACCCTAAACCCCGAAGCCCAAACCCTAAACCCTAAACCCAAACCCTAAAACCCTCTCAGGGTTAAACCCTAAAACCCAAACATGGAAAACCTATAACCCTAACATTAAAACCCTAAACCTTAAAAACCCTGAAAGCCCAAACCCTAAACCCTAAACCCTAAATCCTAAAACCCTTAACCCTAAACCCTCTAGGGTTAAACCCTAATACCTAAACCCTAAACCCAAACCCTAAACCCAAACCTTAAACCCTAAACCCCAAACCCTAAAACCCTAAACCGCAAACCCTAAACCCTAAACCCCAAACCCTAAACCCCCCTAAACCCTAAACCCTAAAGCCCAAACCCAAAACCCTAAACCCAAACCCTAAACCCAAACCCTAAACCCTAAACCCTATACCATAAAACCTTGAATCACTAAACCCTAAACCCTAAAGCCCAAACCCTAAACCCTAAACCTTAAACCCTAAACCCTAAAATCTTGAAGCACAAAATTGAAAACCCCAAACCTAAACCCTAAACCCTAAACCCTAAAATCCTTAACCCTAAACCCTCTAGGGTTAAACCCTAAAAACCAAACATGGAAAACCTATAACCCTAACATTAAAACCCTAAACCTTAAAACCCAGAAAGCCCAAACCTTAAACCCTAAACCCAAACCCTATACCATAAAACCTTGAATCAGAAAACTCTAAACCCTAAAACCCAAACATGGAAAACCTATAACCCTAACATTGAAACCCTAAACCTTAAAAACCCAAAAAAGCCCAAACCCCGAACCCTAAACCCTAAACCCTAAACCCGAAACCCTAAACCCTAAACCCAAACCCTAAACCCTAAACCCTATACCATAAAACCTTGAATCACAAAAGCCTAAACCCTAAACCCCAAACCCTAAACCCTAAACCCTAAACTCCAAATCCTAAACCCCCGAATCCTAAACCCTAAACCCTAAAGCCCAAACCCTAAACCCTAAACCCATACCCTAAACCCAAACCCTAAACCCTGAACCCTATACCATAAAACCTTGAATCACTAAACCCTAAACCCTAAAACCCTCTAGTGGTTAAACCCTAAAACCCAAACATGGAAAACCTATAACCCTAACATTAAAACCCCTAAAGCTTAAAACACTAAAGCTCAAACCCTAAACCCTAAACCCAAACCCTAAACCCTATACCATAAAACCTTGAATCGAAAAACCCTAAACCCTAAAACCCAAACATGGAAAACCTATAACCCTAACATTGAAACCCTAAACCTTAAAACCCAAAAAGCCCAAACCCTGAACCCTAAACCCAAACCCTAAACCCTAAACCCTAAACCCAAACCCTAAACCTAAACCCTAAACCCCCTAAACCCTAAACCCTAAAGCCTCAAACCCTAAAGCCTAAACCCAAACCCTAAACCCAAACCCCTAACCCCTAAACCCTATACCATAAAACCTTGAATCACCAAACCCTAAACCCTAAAGCCCAAACCCTAAACCCTAAACCCTAAACATTAAACCCTAAAATCTTGAAGCACAAAATTGAAAACCCAAACCCTAAACCCTAAACCCTATACCCTAAACCCTAAACCCTAAAACCCTTAACCATAAAACCCTTTCAGTGGTTAAACCCTAAAACCCAAACCCTAAACCCAAACACTAAACCCAAACCCTAAACCCTAAACCCTAAAATCTTGAAGCACAAAATTGAAAACCCCAAACCTAAACCCTAAACCCTAAACCCTAAAATCCTTAACCCTAAACCCTCTAGGGTTAAACCCTAAAAACCAAACATGGAAAACCTATAACCCTAACATTAAAACCCTAAACCTTAAAACCCAGAAAGCCCAAACCTTAAACCCAAAACCCAAACCCTATGCCATAAAACCTTGAATCAGAAAACTCTAAACCCTAAAACCCAAACATGGAAAACCTATAACCCTAACATTGAAACCCTAAACCTTAAAACCCAAAAAGCCCAAACCCTGAACCCTAAACCCTAAACCCTAAACCCGAAACCCTAAACCCTAAACCTAAACCCTAAACCCAAACCCTAAACCCTAAACCCTATACCATAAAACCTTGAATCACAAAAGCCTAAACCCTAAACCCCAAACCCTAAACCCTAAACCCTAAACTCCAAATCCTAAACCCTGAATCCTAAACCCTAAACCCTAAAGCCCAAACCCTAAACCCTAAACCCAAACCCTAAACCCCGAACCCTATACCATAAAAACCTTGAATCACTAAACCCTAAACCCTAGACCCTCTAGTGGTTAAACCCTAAAACCCAAACATGGAAAACCTATAACCCCGACATTAAAACCCTAAAGCTTAAAACACTAAAGCTCAAACCCTAAACCCTAAACCCAAACCCTAAACCCTATACCATAAAAACCTTGAATCGTAAAAACTCTAAACCCTAAAACCCAAACATGGAAAACCTATAACCCTAACATTGAAACCCTAAACCTTAAAACCCAAAAAAGCCCAAACCCCGAACCCTAAACCCTAAACCCTAAACCCGAAACCCTAAACCCTAAACCCAAACCCTAAACCCTAAACCCTATACCATAAAAACCTTGAATCACAAAAAGCCTAAACCCTAAACCCCAAACCCTAAACCCTAAACCCTAAACTCCAAATCCTAAACCCTGAATCCTAAACCCTAAACCCTAAAGCCCAAACCCTAAACCCTAAACCCAAACCCTAAACCCAAACCCTAAACCCCGAACCCTATACCATAAAACCTTGAATCACTAAACCCTAAACCCTAAAACCCTTTCAGTGGTTAAACCCTAAAACCCAAACATGGAAAACCTATAACCCTAACATTAAAACCCCTAAAGCTTAAAACACTGAAAGCTCAAACCCTAAACCCTAAACCCAAACCCTAAACCCTATACCATAAAACCTTGAATCATAAAACCCTAAACCCTAAAAACCCAAACATGGAAAACCTATAACCCTAACATTGAAACCCTAAACCTTAAAACCCAAAAAGCCCAAACCCCGAACCCTAAACCCAAACCCTAAACCCTAAACCCTAAACCCAAACCCTAAACCTAAACCCTAAACCCCCTAAACCCTAAACCCTAAAGCCCAAACCCTAAAGCCTAAACCCAAACCCTAAACCCAAACCCTAACCCCTAAACCCTATACCATAAAACCTTGAATCACCAAACCCTAAACCCTAAAGCCCAAACCCTAAACCCTAAACCCTAAACATTAAACCCTAAAATCTTGAAGCACAAAATTGAAAACCCAAACCCTAAACCCTAAACCCTATACCCTAAACCCTAAACCCTAAAACCCTTAACCATAAACCCTCTAGGGTTAAACCCTAAAACCCAAACCCTAAACCCAAACACTAAACCCAAACCCTAAACCCTAAACCCTAAAATCTTGAAGCACAAAATTGAAAACCCCAAACCTAAACCCTAAACCCTAAACCCTAAAATCCTTAACCCTAAACCCTCTAGGGTTAAACCCTAAAAACCAAACATGGAAAACCTATAACCCTAACATTAAAACCCTAAACCTTAAAACCCAGAAAGCCCAAACCTTAAACCCTAAACCCAAACCCTATGCCATAAAACCTTGAATCAGAAAACTCTAAACCCTAAAACCCAAACATGGAAAACCTATAACCCTAACATTGAAACCCTAAACCTTAAAACCCAAAAAGCCCAAACCCTGAACACTAAACCCTAAACCCTAAACCCGAAACCCTAAACCCTAAACCTAAACCCTAAACCCAAACCCTAAACCCTAAACCCTATACCATAAAACCTTGAATCACAAAAGCCTAAACCCTAAACCCCAAACCCTAAACCCTAAACCCTAAACTCCAAATCCTAAACCCTGAATCCTAAACCCTAAACCCTAAAGCCCAAACCCTAAACCCTAAACCCAAACCCTAAACCCTGAACCCTATACCATAAAACCTTGAATCACTAAACCCTAAACCCTAAACCCTCTAGGGTTAAACCCTAAAACCCAAACATGGAAAACCTATAACCCTGACATTAAAACCCTAAAGCTTAAAACACGGAAAGCTCAAACCCTAAACCCTAAACCCAAACCCTAAACCCTATACCATAAAACCTTGAATCAGAAAACCCTAAACCCTAAAACCCAAACATGGAAAACCTATAACCCTAACATTGAAACCCTAAACCTTAAAACCCAAAAAGCCCAAACCCTGAACCCTAAACCCAAACCCTAAACCCTAAACCCTAAACCCAAACCCTAAACCTAAACCCTAAACCCCCCTAAACCCTAAACCCTAAAGCCCAAACCCTAAAGCCTAAACCCAAACCCTAAACCCAAACCCTAACCCCTAAACCCTATACCATAAAAACCTTGAATCACTAAACCCTAAACCCTAAAGCCCAAACCCTAAACCCTAAACCCTAAACATTAAACCCTAAAATCTTGAAGCACAAAATTGAAAACCCAAACCCTAAACCCTAAACCCTATACCCTAAACCCTAAACCCTAAAACCCTTAACCATAAACCCTCTAGGGTTAAACCCTAAAACCCAAACCCTAAACCCAAACACTAAACCCAAACCCTAAACCCTAAACCCTAAAACCCTAAACCCCAAACCCTAAACCCTAAACCCTAAACCCCAAACCCTAAACCGCCATAAACCCTAAACCCTAAAGCCCAAACCCTAAACCCTAAACCCAAACCCTAAACCCAAACCCTAAACCCTAAACCCTATACCATAAAACCTTGAATCACTAAACCCAAACCCTAAACCCAAACCCCAAACCCTAAACCCTAAACCCTAAAATCTTGAAGCACAAAATTGAAAACCCCAAACCCTAAACCCTAAACCCTAAAACCCTTAACCCTAAACCCTCTAGGGTTAAACCCTAAAACCCAAACATGGAAAACCTATAACCCTAACATTAAAACCCTAAACCTTAAAACCCAGAAAGCCCAAACCCTAAACCCTAAACCCAAACCCTAAACCCTAAACCCTATACCATAAAACCTTGAATCAGAAAACCCTAAACCCTAAAACCCAAACATGGAAAACCTATAACCCTAACATTGAAACCCTAAACCTTAAAACCCAAAAAGCCCAAACCCTGAACCCTAAACCCTAAACCCTAAACCCCAAACCCTAAACCCCCCTAAACCCTAAACCCTAAAGCCCAAACCCTAAACCCTAAACCCAAACCCTAAACCCAAACCCTAAACCCTAAACCCTATACCATAAAACCTTGAATCACTAAACCCTAAAGCCTAAAGCCCAAACCCTAAACCCTAAACCTTAAACCCTAAACCCTAAAATCTTGAAGCACAAAATTGAAAACCCCAAACCTAAACCCTAAACCCTAAACCCTAAAATCCTTAACCCTAAACCCTCTAGGGTTAAACCCTAAAACCCAAACAGGGAAAACCTATAACCCTAACATTAAAACCCTAAACCTTAAAACCCTGAAAGCCCAAACCTTAAACCCTAAACCCAAACCCTAAACCCTAATCCCTATACCATAAAACCTTGAATCAGAAAACTCTAAACCCTAAAACCCAAACATGGAAAACCTGTAACCCTAACATTGAAACCCTAAACCTTAAAACCCAAAACGCCCAATCCCTGAACCCTAAACCCTAAACCCTAAACCCGAAACCCTAAACCCTAAACCTAAACCCTAAACCCAAACCCTAAACCCTAAACCCTATACCATAAAACCTTGAATCACAAAAGCCTAAACCCTAAACCCCAAACCCTAAACCCTAAACCCTTAACTCCAAATCCTAAACCCTGAATCCTAAACCCTAAACCCTAAAGCCCAAACCCTAAACCCTAAACCCAAACCCTAAACCCAAACCCTAAACCCTGAACCCTATACCATAAAACCTTGAATCACTAAACCCTAAAGCCTAAAGCCCAAACCCTAAACCCTAAACCTTAAACCCTAAACCCTAAAATCTTGAAGCACAAAATTGAAAACCCCAAACCTAAACCCTAAACCCTAAAATCCTTAACCCTAAACCCTCTAGGGTTAAACCCTAAAACCCAAACAGGGAAAACCTATAACCCTAACATTAAAACCCTAAACCTTAAAACCCTGAAAGCCCAAACCTTAAACCCTAAACCCAAACCCTAAACCCTAATCCCTATACCATAAAACCTTGAATCAGAAAACTCTAAACCCTAAAACCCAAACATGGAAAACCTGTAACCCTAACATTGAAACCCTAAACCTTAAAACCCAAAACGCCCAATCCCTGAACCCTAAACCCTAAACCCTAAACCCGAAACCCTAAACCCTAAACCTAAACCCTAAACCCAAACCCTAAACCCTAAACCCTATACCATAAAACCTTGAATCACAAAAGCCTAAACCCTAAACCCCAAACCCTAAACCCTAAACCCTTAACTCCAAATCCTAAACCCCCGAATCCTAAACCCTAAACCCTAAAGCCCAAACCCTAAACGCTAAACCCAAACCCTAAACCCAAACCCTAAACCCCCGAACCCTATACCATAAAACCTTGAATCACTAAACCCTAAACCCTAAACCCTCAGTGGTTAAACCCTAAAACCCAAACATGGAAAACCTATAACCCTAACATTAAAACCCTAAAGCTTAAAACACGGAAAGCTAAAACCCTAAACCCTAAACCCAAACCCTAAACCCTATACCATAAAACCTTGAATCAGAAAACCCTAAACCCTAAAACCCAAACATGGAAAACCTATAACCCTAACATTGAAACCCTAAACCTTAAAACCCAAAAAAGCCCAAACCCCGAACCCTAAACCCAAACCCTAAACCCTAAACCCTAAACCCAAACCCTAAACCTAAACCCTAAACCCCCTAAACCCTAAACCCTAAAGCCCAAACCCTAAAGCCTAAACCCAAACCCTAAACCCAAACCCTAACCCCTAAACCCTATACCATAAAACCTTGAATCACTAAACCCTAAACCCTAAAGCCCAAACCCTAAACCCTAAACCCTAAACATTAAACCCTAAAATCTTGAAGCACAAAATTGAAAACCCCAAACCCTAAACCCTAAACCCTATACCCTAAACCCTAAACCCTAAAACCCTTAACCCTAAACCCTCTAGGGTTAAACCCTAAAACCCAAACCCTAAACCCAAACACTAAACCGAAACCCTAAACCCTTAAACCCTAAACCCCAAACCCTAAACCCTAAACCCTAAACCCCAAACCCTAAACCCCCATAAACCCTAAACCCTAAAGCCCAAACCCTAAACCCTAAACCCAAACCCTAAACCCAAACCCTAAACCCTAAACCCTACACCATAAAACCTTGAATCACTAAACCCCAAACCCTAAACCCCAAACCCTAAACCCTAAACCCTAAAACCCAAACCCTAAACCCAAACACTAAACCGAAACCCTAAACCCTTAAACCCTAAACCCCAAACCCTAAACCCTAAACCCTAAACCCCAAACCCTAAACCCCCATAAACCCTAAACCCTAAAGCCCAAACCCTAAACCCTAAACCCAAACCCTAAACCCAAACCCTAAACCCTAAACCCTACACCATAAAACCTTGAATCAGTAAACCCTAAACCCTAAAGCCCAAACCCTAAACCCTAAACCCTAAACATTAAACCCTAAAATCTTGAAGCACAAAATTGAAAACCCAAACCCTAAACCCTAAACCCTATACCCTAAACCCTAAACCCTAAAACCCTTAACCATAAAACCCTTCAGGGTTAAACCCTAAAACCCAAACCCTAAACCCAAACACTAAACCCAAAACCCTAAACCCTAAACCCTAAAACCCTAAACCCCAAACCCTAAACCCTAAACCCTAAACCCCAAACCCTAAACCGCCATAAACCCTAAACCCTAAAGCCCAAACCCTAAACCCTAAACCCAAACCCTAAACCCAAACCCTAAACCCTAAACCCTATACCATAAAACCTTGAATCACTAAACCCTAAACCCTAAAGCCCAAACCCTAAACCCTAAACCCTAAAAATCTTGAAGCACAAAATTGAAAACCCCAAACCCTAAACCCTAAACCCTAAAACCCTTAACCCTAAACCCTCTAGGGTTAAACCCTAAAACCCAAACATGGAAAACCTATAACCCTAACATTAAAACCCTAAACCTTAAAACCCAGAAAGCCCAAACCCTAAACCCTAAACCCAAACCCTAAACCCTAAACCCTATACCATAAAACCTTGAATCATAAAACCCTAAACCCTAAAACCCAAACATGGAAAACCTATAACCCTAACATTGAAACCCTAAACCTTAAAAACCCAAAAAGCCCAAACCCGGAACCCTAAACCCTAAACCCTAAACCCCAAACCCTAAACCCCCTAAACCCTAAACCCTAAAGCCCAAACCCTAAACCCTAAACCCAAACCCTAAACCCAAACCCTAAACCCTAAACCCTATACCATAAAACCTTGAATCACTAAACCCTAAAGCCTAAAGCCCAAACCCTAAACCCTAAACCTTAAACCCTAAATCCTAAAATCTTGAAGCACAAAATTGAAAACCCCAAACCTAAACCCTAAACCCTAAACCCTAAAAATCCTTAACCCTAAACCCTCTAGGGTTAAACCCTAAAACCCAAACAGGGAAAACCTATAACCCTAACATTAAAACCCTAAACCTTAAAACCCTGAAAGCCCAAACCTTAAACCCTAAACCCAAACCCTAAACCCTAATCCCTATACCATAAAACCTTGAATCAGAAAACTCTAAACCCTAAAACCCAAACATGGAAAACCTGTAACCCTAACATTGAAACCCTAAACCTTAAAACCCAAAACGCCCAATCCCTGAACCCTAAACCCTAAACCCTAAACCCGAAACCCTAAACCCTAAACCTAAACCCTAAACCCAAACCCTAAACCCTAAACCCTATACCATAAAACCTTGAATCACAAAAGCCTAAACCCTAAACCCCAAACCCTAAACCCTAAACCCTAAACTCCAAATCCTAAACCCTGAATCCTAAACCCTAAACCCTAAAGCCCAAACCCTAAACCCTAAACCCAAACCCTAAACCCAAACCCTAAACCCTGAACCCTATACCATAAAACCTTGAATCACTAAACCCTAAACCCTAAACCCTCTAGGGTTAAACCCTAAAACCCAAACATGGAAAACCTATAACCCTAACATTAAAACCCTAAAGCTTAAAACACGGAAAGCTCAAACCCTAAACCCTAAACCCAAACCCTAAACCCTATACCATAAAACCTTGAATCAGAAAACCCTAAACCCTAAAACCCAAACATGGAAAACCTATAACCCTAACATTGAAACCCTAAACCTTAAAACCCAAAAAGCCCAAACCCTGAACCCTAAACCCAAACCCTAAACCCTAAACCCTAAACCCAAACCCTAAACCTAAACCCTAAACCCCCCTAAACCCTAAACCCTAAAGCCCAAACCCTAAAGCCTAAACCCAAACCCTAAACCCAAACCCTAACCCCTAAACCCTATACCATAAAACCTTGAATCACTAAACCCTAAACCCTAAAGCCCAAACCCTAAACCCTAAACCCTAAACATTAAACCCTAAAATCTTGAAGCACAAAATTGAAAACCCCAAACCCTAAACCCTAAACCCTATACCCTAAACCCTAAACCCTAAAACCCTTAACCCTAAACCCTCAGTGGTTAAACCCTAAAACCCAAACCCTAAACCCAAACACTAAACCGAAACCCTAAACCCTTAAACCCTAAACCCCCAAACCCTAAACCCTAAACCCTAAACCCCAAACCCTAAACCCCCCATAAACCCTAAACCCTAAAGCCCAAACCCTAAACCCTAAACCCAAACCCTAAACCCTAAACCCTACACCATAAAAACCTTGAATCACTAAACCCGAAAACCCTAAAGCCCAAACCCTAAACCCCTAAACCCTAAAATCTTGAAGCACAAAATTGAAAACCCCAAACCCTAAACCCTAAACCCTAAAACCCTTAACCCTAAAACCCTTTCTAGGGTTAAACCCTAAAACCCAAACATGGAAAACCTATAACCCTAACATTAAAACCCTAAACCTCAAAACCCAGAAAGCCCAAACCCTAAACCCTAAACCCAAACCCTAAACCCTAAACCCTATACCATAAAACCTTGAATCAGAAAACCCTAAACCCTAAAACCCAAACATGGAAAACCTATAACCCTAACATTGAAACCCTAAACCTTAAAACCCAAAAAGCCCAAACCCTAAACCCAAACCCTAAACCCTAAACCCTATACCATAAAACCTTGAATCACAAAACCCTAAACCCTAAACCCTAAACCCTAAACCCTAAACCCCAAACCCTAAACCCTAAACCATAAACCCTAAACCCAAACCCTAAACCCTAAACCCTATACCATAAAACCTTGAATCACAAAACCCTAAACCCTAAAACCATAAACCCCAAACCCTAAACCCTAAACCCTAAACCCCAAATCCTAAACCCTAAACCCTAAACCCCCGAACCCTAAACCCTAAACCCTAAAGCCCAAACCCAAAACCCTAAACCAAAATCCTAAACCCAAACCCTAAACCCTAAACCCTATACCATAAAACCTTGAATCACTAAGCCCTAAACCCTAAATACTAAAACCTTAAAGCACAAAATTGAAAACCCCAAACCCTAAACCCTTAACCCTAAACCCTCTAGGGTTAAACCCTAAAACCCAAACATGGAAAACCTATAACCCTAACATTGAAACCCTAAACCTTAAAACCCAAAAAGCCCAAACCCTAAACCCTATACCATAAAACCTTGAATCACAAAACCCTAAACCCTAAAAACCCTTAACCCTAAACCCCCTAGGGTTAAACCCTAAAACCCAAACATGGAAAACCTATAACCCTAACATTGAAACCCTAAACCTTAAAACCCAAAAAGCCCAAACCCTGAACCCTAAACCCTAAACCCTAAACCCCAAACTCTAAACCCTAAACCTAAACCCTAAACCCAAACCCTAAACCCTAAACCCTATACCATAAAACCTTGAATCACAAAAGCCTAAACCCTAAACCCCAAACCCTAAACCCTAAACCCTAAACCCCAAATCCTAAACCCTGAACCCTAAACCCTAAACCCTGAAGCCCAAACCCTAAACCCTAAACCCAAACCCTAAACCCTCTAGGGTTAAACCATAAAACCCAAACATGGAAAACCTATAACCCTAACATTAAAACCCTAAACCTTAAAACCCTAAAGCCCAAACCCTAAACCCTAAACCCTAAATCCTAAAACCCTTAACCCTAAAACCCTCAGGTTAAACCCTAATACCTAAACCCTAAACTCAAACCCTAAACCCAAACCCTAAACCCTAAACCCCAAACCCTAAAACCCTAAACCGCAAAACCCTAAACCATAAACCCTAAACCCCAAACCCTAAACCCCTAAACCCTAAACCCTAAAGCCCAAACCCTAAACCCTAAACCCAAACCCTAACCCAAACCCTAAACCCTAAACCCTATACCATAAAACCTTGAATCACTAAACCCTAAAGCCCTAAAGCCCAAACCCTAAACCCTAAACCTTAAACCCTAAACCCTAAAATCTTGAAGCACAAAATAGAAAACCCCAAACCCTAAACCCTAAACCCTAAAATCCTTAACCCTAAACCCTCTAGGGTTAAACCCTAAAACCCAAACATGGAAAACCTATAACCCTAACATTAAAACCCTAAACCTTAAAACCCTGAAAGCCCAAACCTTAAACCCTAAACCCAAACCCTAAACCCTAAACCCTATACCATAAAACCTTGAATCGTAAAAACTCTAAACCCTAAAACCCAAACATGGAAAACCTATAACCCTAACATTGAAACCCTAAACCTTAAAACCCAAAAAAGCCCAAACCCCCGAACCCTAAACCCCTAAACCCTAAATCCCAAACCCTAAACCCTAAACCTAAACCCTAAACCCAAACCCTAAACCCTAAACTCTATACCATAAAACCTTGAATCACAAAAAGCCTAAACCCTAAACCGCAAAACCCTAAACCCTAAACCCTAAACTCCAAATCCTAAACCCTCGAATCCTAAACCCTAAACCCAAAAGCCCAAACCCTAAACCCTAAACCCAAACCCTAAACCCAAACCCTAAACCCTGAACCCTATACCATAAAACCTTGAATCACTAAACCCTAAACCCCAAACCCTAAACCCTTTCAGGGTTAAACCCTAAAACCCAAACATGGAAAACCTATAACCCTAACATTAAAACCCTAAAGCTTAAAACACTAAAGCTCAAACCCTAAACCCTAAACCCAAACTCTAAACCCTATACCATAAAACCTTGAATCAGAAAACCCTAAACCCTAAAACCCAAACATGGAAAACCTATAACCCTAACATTGAAACCCTAAACCTTAAAACCCAAAAAGCCCAAACCCTGAACCCTAAACCCAAACCCTAAACCCTAAACCCTAAACCCAAACCCTAAACCTAAACCCTAAACCTAAACCCTAAACCCAAACCCTAAACCCTAAACCCTATACCATAAAACCTTGAATCACAAACCCTAAACCCAAACCCTAAACCCCAAACCCTAAACCCCCCTAAACCCTAAACCCTAAAGCCCAAACCCTAAAGCCTAAACCCAAACCCTAAACCCAAACCCTAACCCCTAAACCCTATACCATAAAACCTTGAATCACTAAACCCTAAACCCTAAAGCCCAAACCCTAAACCCTAAACCCTAAACATTAAACCCTAAAATCTTGAAGCACAAAATTGAAAACCCCAAACCCTAAACCCTAAACCCTATACCCTAAACCCTAAACCCTAAAACCCTTAACCCTAAACCCTCTAGGGTTAAACCCTAAAACCCAAACCCTAAACCCAAACACTAAACCCAAACCCTAAACCCTAAACCCTAAACCCCTAAACCGCAAAACCCTAAACCCTAAACCCTAAACCCCAAACCCTAAACCCCCCTAAACCCTAAACCCTAAAGCCCAAACCCTAAACCCTAAACCCAAACCCAAAACCCAAACCCAAAACCCTAAACCCTATACAATAAAATCTTGAATCACTAAACCCTAAACCCTAAAACCCAAACCCTAAACCCTAAACCCTAAACCCTAAAATCTTGAAGCACAAAATTGAAAACCCCAAACCCTAAACGCTAATCCCTAAACCCTAAACCCTAAAACCCTTAATCCTAAACCCTCTAGAGTTAAACCCTAAAACCCAAACATGGAAAACCTATAACCCTAACATTAAAACCCTAAACCTTAAAACCCAGAAAGCCCAAACCTTAAACCCTAAACCCAAACCCTATACCAAAAAACCTTGAAACTCGATAAAGCTTAAACCCTAAAACCCAAACATGGAAAACCTATAACCCTAACATTAAAACCCTAAACCTTAAAAACCCCGAAAAGCCCAAACCCTAAACCCTAAACCCTAAATCCCTAAAACCCTTAACCCTAAAACCCTCTAGGGTTAAACCCTAATACCTAAACCCTAAACCCAAACCCTAAACCCAAACCCTAAACCCTAAACCCCAAACCCTAAAACCCTAAACCGCAAAACCCTAAACCATAAACCCTAAACCCCAAACCCTAAACCCCCTAAACCCTAAACCCTAAAGCCCAAACCCTAAACCCTAAACCCAAACCCTAACCCAAACCCTAAACCCAAAACCCTATACCATAAAACCTTGAATCACTAAACCCTAAACCCTAAAGCCCAAACCCTAAACCCTAAACCTTAAACCCTAAACCCTAAAATCTTGAAGCACAAAATTGAAAACCCCAAACCCTAAACCCTAAACCCTAAACCCTAAAAACCCTTAACCCTAAACCCTCTAGGGTTAAACCCTAAAACCCAAACATGGAAAACCTATAACCCTAACATTAAAACCCTAAACCTTAAAACCCAGAAAGCCCAAACCTTAAACCCTAAACCCAAACCCTAAACCCTAAACCCTATACCATAAAACCTTGAATCAGAAAACTCTAAACCCTAAAACCCAAACATGGAAAACCTATAACCCTAACATTGAAACCCTAAACCTTAAAACCCAAAAAGCCCAAACCCTGAACCCTAAACCCTAAACCCTAAATCCGAAACCCTAAACCCTAAACCTAAACCCTAAACCCAAACCCTAAACCCTAAACTCTATACCATAAAACCTTGAATCACAAAAGCCTAAACCCTAAACCGCAAACCCTAAACCCTAAACCCTAAACTCCAAATCCTAAACCCTGAATCCTAAACCCTAAACCCAAAAGCCCAAACCCTAAACCCTAAACCCAAACCCTAAACCCAAACCCTAAACCCTGAACCCTATACCATAAAACCTTGAATCACTAAACCCTAAACCCTAAACCCTCTAGGGTTAAACCCTAAAACCCAAACATGGAAAACCTATAACCCTAACATTAAAACCCTAAAGCTTAAAACACGTAAAGCTCAAACCCTAAACCCTAAACCCAAACCCTAAACCCTATACCATAAAACCTTGAATAAGAAAAACCCTAAACCCTAAAAACCCAAACATGGAAAACCTATAACCCTAACATTGAAACCCTAAACCTTAAAAACCCAAAAAGCCCAAACCCTCGAACCCTAAACCCAAACCCTAAACCCTAAACCCTAAACCCAAACCCTAAACCTAAACCCTAAACCTAAACCCTAAACCCAAACCCTAAACCCTAAACCCTATACCATAAAACCTTGAATCACAAACCCTAAACCCAAACCCTAAACCCCAAACCCTAAACCCCCCTAAACCCTAAACCCTAAAGCCCAAACCCTAAAGCCTAAACCCAAACCCTAAACCCAAACCCTAACCCCTAAACCCTATACCATAAAACCTTGAATCACTAAACCCTAAACCCTAAATCCCAAACCCTAAACCCTAAACCCTAAACATTAAACCCTAAAATCTTGAAGCACAAAATTGAAAACCCCAAACCCTAAACCCTAAACCCTATACCCTAAACCCTAAACCCTAAAACCCTTAACCCTAAACCCTCTAGGGTTAAACCCTAAAACCCAAACCCTAAACCCAAACACTAAACCCAAACCCTAAACCCTAAACCCTAAACCCCTAAACCGCAAACCCTAAACCCTAAACCCTAAACCCCAAACCCTAAACCCCCTAAACTCCTAAACCCTAAAGCCCAAACCCTAAACCCTAAACCCTAAACCCTAAAACCCAAACCCTAAACCCAAACACTAAACCGAAACCCTAAACCCTTAAACCCTAAACCCCAAACCCTAAACCCTAAACCCTATACCCTAAACCCTAAACCCTAAAACCCTTAACCCTAAACCCTCAGGGTTAAACCCTAAAACCCAAACCCTAAACCCAAACACTAAACCCAAACCCTAAACCCTAAACCCTAAACCCCTAAACCGCAAACCCTAAACCCTAAACCCTAAACCCCAAACCCTAAACCCCTAAACCCTAAACCCTAAAGCCCAAACCCTAAACCCTAAACCCTAAACCCTAAAACCCAAACCCTAAACCCAAACACTAAACCGAAACCCTAAACCCTTAAACCCTAAACCCCAAACCCTAAACCCCTAAACCCTAAACCCCAAACCCTAAACCCCCATAAACCCTAAACCCTAAAGCCCAAACCCTAAACCCTAAACCCAAACCCTAAACCCAAACCCTAAACCCTAAACCCTACACCATAAAAACCTTGAATCACTAAACCCGAAACCCTAAAGCCCAAACCCTAAACCCTAAACCCTAAAATCTTGAAGCACAAAATTGAAAACCCCAAACCCTAAACCCTAAACCCTAAAACCCTTAACCCTAAAACCCTTCTAGGGTTAAACCCTAAAACCCAAACATGGAAAACCTATAACCCTAACATTAAAACCCTAAACCTCAAAACCCAGAAAGCCCAAACCCTAAACCCTAAACCCAAACCCTAAACCCTAAACCCTATACCATAAAACCTTGAATCAGAAAACCCTAAACCCTAAAACCCAAACATGGAAAACCTATAACCCTAACATTGAAACCCTAAACCTTAAAACCCAAAAAGCCCAAACCCTAAACCCAAACCCTAAACCCTAAACCCTATACCATAAAACCTTGAATCACAAAACCCTAAACCCTAAACCCTAAACCCTAAACCCTAAACCCCAAACCCTAAACCCTAAACCATAAACCCTAAACCCAAACCCTAAACCCTAAACCCTATACCATAAAACCTTGAATCACAAAACCCTAAACCCTAAACCATAAACCCCAAACCCTAAACCCTAAACCCTAAACCCCAAACCCTAAACCCTAAACCCTAAACCCTGAACCCTAAACCCTAAACCCTAAAGCCCAAACCCAAAACCCTAAACCAAAATCCTAAACCCAAACCCTAAACCCTAAACCCTATACCATAAAACCTTGAATCACTAAGCCCTAAACCCTAAATACTAAAACCTTAAAGCACAAAATTGAAAACCCCAAACCCTAAACCCTTAACCCTAAACCCTCTAGGGTTAAACCCTAAAACCCAAACATGGAAAACCTATAACCCTAACATTGAAACCCTAAACCTTAAAACCCAAAAAGCCCAAACCCTAAACCCTATACCATAAAACCTTGAATCACAAAACCCTAAACCCTAAAACCCTTAACCCTAAACCCCCTAGGGTTAAACCCTAAAACCCAAACATGGAAAACCTATAACCCTAACATTGAAACCCTAAACCTTAAAACCCAAAAAGCCCAAACCCTGAACCCTAAACCCTAAACCCTAAACCCCAAACTCTAAACCCTAAACCTAAACCCTAAACCCAAACCCTAAACCCTAAACCCTATACCATAAAACCTTGAATCACAAAAGCCTAAACCCTAAACCCCAAACCCTAAACCCTAAACCCTAAACCCCAAATCCTAAACCCTGAACCCTAAACCCTAAACCCTGAAGCCCAAACCCTAAACCCTAAACCCAAACCCTAAACCCTCTAGGGTTAAACCCTAAAACCCAAACATGGAAAACCTATAACCCTAACATTAAAACCCTAAACCTTAAAACCCGGAAAGCCCAAACCCTAAACCCTAAACCCTAAATCCTAAAACCCTTAACCCTAAACCCTCTAGGGTTAAACCCTAATACCTAAACCCTAAACCCAAACCCTAAACCCAAACCCTAAACCCTAAACCCCAAACCCTAAAACCCTAAACCGCAAACCCTAAACCATAAACCCTAAACCCCAAACCCTAAACCCCCCTAAACCCTAAACCCTAAAGCCCAAACCCTAAACCCTAAACCCAAACCCTAACCCAAACCCTAAACCCTAAACCCTATACCATAAAACCTTGAATCACTAAACCCTAAAGCCTAAAGCCCAAACCCTAAACCCTAAACCTTAAACCCTAAACCCTAAAATCTTGAAGCACAAAATTGAAAACCCCAAACCCTAAACCCTAAACCCTAAACCCTAAAATCCTTAACCCTAAACCCTCTAGGGTTAAACCCTAAAACCCAAACATGGAAAACCTATAACCCTAACATTAAAACCCTAAACCTTAAAACCCTGAAAGCCCAAACCTTAAACCCTAAACCCAAACCCTAAACCCTAAACCCTATACCATAAAACCTTGAATCAGAAAACTCTAAACCCTAAAACCCAAACATGGAAAACCTATAACCCTAACATTGAAACCCTAAACCTTAAAACCCAAAAAGCCCAAACCCTGAACCCTAAACCCTAAACCCTAAATCCGAAACCCTAAACCTAAACCCTAAACCCAAACCCTAAACCCTAAACTCTATACCATAAAACCTTGAATCACAAAAGCCTAAACCCTAAACCGCAAACCCTAAACCCTAAACCCTAAACTCCAAATCCTAAACCCTGAATCCTAAACCCTAAACCCAAAAGCCCAAACCCTAAACCCTAAACCCAAACCCTAAACCCAAACCCTAAACCCTGAACCCTATACCATAAAACCTTGAATCACTAAACCCCTAAACCCTAAACCCTAAAACCCTCTAGGGTTAAACCCTAAAACCCAAACATGGAAAACCTATAACCCTAACATTAAAACCCTAAAGCTTAAAACACTAAAGCTCAAACCCTAAACCCTAAACCCAAACCCTAAACCCTATACCATAAAAACCTTGAATAAGAAAACCCTAAACCCTAAAACCCAAACATGGAAAACCTATAAGCCTAACATTGAAACCCTAAACCTTAAAACCCAAAAAAGCCCAAACCCTGAACCCTAAACCCAAACCCTAAACCCTAAACCCTAAACCCAAACCCTAAACCTAAACCCTAAACCTAAACCCTAAACCCAAACCCTAAACCCTAAACCCTATACCATAAAACCTTGAATCACAAACCCTAAACCCAAACCCTAAACCCCAAACCCTAAACCCCCCTAAACCCTAAACCCTAAAGCCCAAACCCTAAAGCCTAAACCCAAACCCTAAACCCAAACCCTAACCCCTAAACCCTATACCATAAAACCTTGAATCACTAAACCCTAAACCCTAAAGCCCAAACCCTAAACCCTAAACCCTAAACATTAAACCCTAAAATCTTGAAGCACAAAATTGAAAACCCCAAACCCTAAACCCTAAACCCTATACCCTAAACCCTAAACCCTAAAACCCTTAACCCTAAACCCTCTAGGGTTAAACCCTAAAACCCAAACCCTAAACCCAAACACTAAACCCAAACCCTAAACCCTAAACCCTAAAACCCCTAAACCGTAAACCCTAAACCCTAAACCCTAAACCCCAAACCCTAAACCCCCTAAACCCTAAACCCTAAAGCCCAAACCCTAAACCCTAAACCCAAACCCAAAACCCAAACCCAAAACCCTAAACCCTATACAATAAAAATCTTGAATCACTAAACCCTAAACCCTAAAACCCAAACCCTAAACCCTAAACCCTAAACCCTAAAATCTTGAAGCACAAAATTGAAAACCCCAAACCCTAAACGCTAATCCCTAAACCCTAAACCCTAAAACCCTTAATCCTAAACCCTCTAGAGTTAAACCCTAAAACCCAAACATGGAAAACCTATAACCCTAACATTAAAACCCTAAACCTTAAAACCCAGAAAGCCCAAACCTTAAACCCAAAACCCAAACCCTATACCAAAAAACCTTGAATCAGATAGGGTTAAACCCTAAAACCCAAACATGGAAAACCTATAACCCTAACATTAAAACCCTAAACCTTAAAACCCGGAAAGCCCAAACCCTAAACCCTAAACCCTAAATCCCTAAAACCCTTAACCCTAAACCCTCTAGGGTTAAACCCTAATACCTAAACCCTAAACCCAAACCCTAAACCCAAACCCTAAACCCTAAACCCCAAACCCTAAAACCCTAAACCGCAAACCCTAAACCATAAACCCTAAACCCCAAACCCTAAACCCCCCTAAACCCTAAACCCTAAAGCCCAAACCCTAAACCCTAAACCCAAACCCCTAACCCAAACCCTAAACCCTAAACCCTATACCATAAAACCTTGAATCACTAAACCCTAAACCCTAAAGCCCAAACCCTAAACCCTAAACCTTAAACCCTAAACCCTAAAATCTTGAAGCACAAAATTGAAAACCCCAAACCCTAAACCCTAAACCCTAAACCCTAAAACCCTTAACCCTAAACCCTCTAGGGTTAAACCCTAAAACCCAAACATGGAAAACCTATAACCCTAACATTAAAACCCTAAACCTTAAAACCCAGAAAGCCCAAACCTTAAACCCTAAACCCAAACCCTAAACCCTAAACCCTATACCATAAAACCTTGAATCAGAAAACTCTAAACCCTAAAACCCAAACATGGAAAACCTATAACCCTAACATTGAAACCCTAAACCTTAAAACCCAAAAAGCCCAAACCCTGAACCCTAAACCCTAAACCCTAAACCCCAAAACCCTAAACCCTAAACCTAAACCCTAAACCCAAACCCTAAACCCTAAACCCTATACCATAAAACCTTGAATCACAAAAGCCTAAACCCTAAACCCCAAACCCTAAACCCTAAACCCTAAACTCCAAATCCTAAACCCTGAATCCTAAACCCTAAACCCAAAAGCCCAAACCCTAAACCCTAAACCCAAACCCTAAACCCAAACCCTAAACCCCCGAACCCTATACCATAAAACCTTGAATCACTAAACCCTAAACCCTAAAACCCTCTAGGGTTAAAACCCTAAAACCCAAACATGGAAAACCTATAACCCTAACATTAAAAACCCTAAAGCTTAAAACACAGAAAGCTCAAACCCTAAACCCTAAACCCAAACCCTAAACCCTATACCATAAAACCTTGAATCAGAAAACCCTAAACCCTAAAACCCAAACATGGAAAACCTATAACCCTAACATTGAAACCCTAAACCTTAAAACCCAAAAAGCCCAAACCCTGAACCCTAAACCCAAACCCTAAACCCTAAACCCTAAACCCAAACCCTAAACCTAAACCCTAAACCTAAACCCTAAACCCAAACCCTAAACCCTAAACCCTATACCATAAAACCTTGAATCACAAACCCTAAACCCAAACCCTAAACCCCAAACCCTAAACCCCCTAAACCCTAAACCCTAAAGCCCAAACCCTAAAGCCTAAACCCAAACCCTAAACCCAAACCCTAACCCCTAAACCCTATACCATAAAACCTTGAATCACTAAACCCTAAACCCTAAATCCCAAACCCTAAACCCTAAACCCTAAACATTAAACCCTAAAATCTTGAAGCACAAAATTGAAAACCCCAAACCCTAAACCCTAAACCCTATACCCTAAACCCTAAACCCTAAAACCCTTAACCCTAAACCCTCTAGGGTTAAACCCTAAAACCCAAACCCTAAACCCAAACACTAAACCCAAACCCTAAACCCTAAACCCTAAACCCCTAAACCGCAAACCCTAAACCCTAAACCCTAAACCCCAAACCCTAAACCCCCCTAAACCCTAAACCCTAAAGCCCAAACCCTAAACCCTAAACCCTAAACCCTAAAACCCAAACCCTAAACCCAAACACTAAACCGAAACCCTAAACCCTTAAACCCTAAACCCCAAACCCTAAACCCTAAACCCTATACCCTAAACCCTAAACCCTAAAACCCTTAACCCTAAACCCTCTAGGGTTAAACCCTAAAACCCAAACCCTAAACCCAAACACTAAACCCAAACCCTAAACCCTAAACCCTAAACCCCTAAACCGCAAACCCTAAACCCTAAACCCTAAACCCCAAACCCTAAACCCCCCTAAACCCTAAACCCTAAAGCCCAAACCCTAAACCCTAAACCCTAAACCCTAAAACCCAAACCCTAAACCCAAACACTAAACCGAAACCCTAAACCCTTAAACCCTAAACCCCAAACCCTAAACCCTAAACCCTAAACCCCAAACCCTAAACCCCCATAAACCCTAAACCCTAAAGCCCAAACCCTAAACCCTAAACCCAAACCCTAAACCCAAACCCTAAACCCTAAACCCTACACCATAAAAACCTTGAATCACTAAACCCGAAACCCTAAAGCCCAAACCCTAAACCCTAAACCCTAAAATCTTGAAGCACAAAATTGAAAACCCCAAACCCTAAACCCTAAACCCTAAAACCCTTAACCCTAAACCCTCTAGGGTTAAACCCTAAAACCCAAACATGGAAAACCTATAACCCTAACATTAAAACCCTAAACCTCAAAACCCAGAAAGCCCAAACCCTAAACCCTAAACCCAAACCCTAAACCCTAAACCCTATACCATAAAACCTTGAATCAGAAAACCCTAAACCCTAAAACCCAAACATGGAAAACCTATAACCCTAACATTGAAACCCTAAACCTTAAAACCCAAAAAGCCCAAACCCTAAACCCAAACCCTAAACCCTAAACCCTATACCATAAAACCTTGAATCACAAAACCCTAAACCCTAAACCCTAAACCCTAAACCCTAAACCCCAAACCCTAAACCCTAAACCATAAACCCTAAACCCAAACCCTAAACCGTAAACCCTATACCATAAAACCTTGAATCACAAAACCCTAAACCCTAAACCATAAACCCCAAACCCTAAACCCTAAACCCTAAACCCCAAACCCTAAACCCTAAACCCTAAACCCTGAACCCTAAACCCTAAACCCTAAAGCCCAAACCCAAAACCCTAAACCAAAATCCTAAACCCAAACCCTAAACCCTAAACCCTATACCATAAAACCTTGAATCACTAAGCCCTAAACCCTAAATACTAAAACCTTAAAGCACAAAATTGAAAACCCCAAACCCTAAACCCTTAACCCTAAACCCTCTAGGGTTAAACCCTAAAACCCAAACATGGAAAACCTATAACCCTAACATTGAAACCCTAAACCTTAAAAACCCAAAAAGCCCAAACCCTAAACCCTATACCATAAAAACCTTGAATCACAAAACCCTAAACCCTAAAACCCTTAACTCCTAAAACCCCTAGTGGTTAAACCCTAAAACCCAAACATGGAAAACCTATAACCCTAACATTGAAACCCTAAACCCTAAAACCCAAAAAGCCCAAACCCTGAACCCTAAACCCTAAACCCTAAACCCCAAACCCTAAACCCTAAACCTAAACCCTAAACCCAAACCCTAAACCCTAAACCCTATACCATAAAACCTTGAATCACAAAAAGCCTAAACCCTAAACCCCCAAACCCTAAACCCTAAACCCTAAACCCCAAATCCTAAACCCCGAACCCTAAACCCTAAACCCCCGAAGCCCAAACCCTAAACCCTAAACCCAAACTCCTAAACCCTCTAGGGTTAAACCCTAAAACCCAAACATGGAAAACCTATAACCCTAACATTAAAACCCTAAACCTTAAAACCCGGAAAGCCCAAACCCTAAACCCTAAACCCTAAATCCTAAAACCCTTAACCCTAAACCCTCTAGTGGTTAAACCCTAATACCTAAACCCTAAACCCAAACCCTAAACCCAAACCCTAAACCCTAAACCCCAAACCCTAAAACCCTAAACCGCAAAACCCTAAACCATAAACCCTAAACCCCAAACCCTAAACCCCCCTAAACCCTAAACCCTAAAGCCCAAACCCTAAACCATAAACCCAAACCCTAACCCAAACCCTAAACCCTAAACCCTATACCATAAAAACCTTGAATCACTAAACCCTAAAGCCTAAAGCCCAAACCCTAAACCCTAAACCTTAAACCCTAAACCCTAAAATCTTGAAGCACAAAATTGAAAACCCCAAACCCTAAACCCTAAACCCTAAACCCTAAAATCCTTAACCCTAAACCCTTTCTAGTGGTTAAACCCTAAAACCCAAACATGGAAAACCTATAACCCTAACATTAAAACCCTAAACCTTAAAACCCCCGAAAGCCCAAACCTTAAACCCTAAACCCAAACCCTAAACCCTAAACCCTATACCATAAAAACCTTGAATCGTAAAAACTCTAAACCCTAAAACCCAAACATGGAAAACCTATAACCCTAACATTGAAACCCTAAACCTTAAAACCCAAAAAGCCCAAACCCCCGAACCCTAAACCCTAAACCCTAAATCCGAAACCCTAAACCTAAACCCTAAACCCAAACCCTAAACCCTAAACTCTATACCATAAAACCTTGAATCACAAAAGCCTAAACCCTAAACCGCAAACCCTAAACCCTAAACCCTAAACTCCAAATCCTAAACCCTGAATCCTAAACCCTAAACCCAAAAGCCCAAACCCTAAACCCTAAACCCAAACCCTAAACCCAAACCCTAAACCCTGAACCCTATACCATAAAACCTTGAATCACTAAACCCTAAACCCTAAACCCTAAACCCTCTAGGGTTAAACCCTAAAACCCAAACATGGAAAACCTATAACCCTAACATTAAAACCCTAAAGCTTAAAACACGGAAAGCTCAAACCCTAAACCCTAAACCCAAACCCTAAACCCTATACCATAAAACCTTGAATAAGAAAACCCTAAACCCTAAAACCCAAACATGGAAAACCTATAACCCTAACATTGAAATCCTAAACCTTAAAACCCAAAAAGCCCAAACCCTGAACCCTAAACCCAAACCCTAAACCCTAAACCCTAAACCCAAACCCTAAACCTAAACCCTAAACCTAAACCCTAAACCCAAACCCTAAACCCTAAACCCTATACCATAAAAACCTTGAATCACAAACCCTAAACCCAAACCCTAAACCCCAAACCCTAAACCCCCTAAACCCTAAACCCTAAAGCCCAAACCCTAAAGCCTAAACCCAAACCCTAAACCCAAACCCTAACCCCTAAACCCTATACCATAAAACCTTGAATCACTAAACCCTAAACCCTAAAGCCCAAACCCTAAACCCTAAACCCTAAACATTAAACCCTAAAATCTTGAAGCACGAAATTGAAAACCCCAAACCCTAAACCCTAAACCCTATACCCTAAACCCTAAACCCTAAAACCCTTAACCCTAAACCCTCTAGGGTTAAACCCTAAAACCCAAACCCTAAACCCAAACACTAAACCCAAACCCTAAACCCTAAACCCTAAACCCCTAAACCGCAAACCCTAAACCCTAAACCCTAAACCCCAAACCCTAAACCCCCCTAAACCCTAAACCCTAAAGCCCAAACCCTAAACCCTAAACCCGAACCCAAAACCCAAACCCAAAACCCTAAACCCTATACAATAAAAATCTTGAATCACTAAACCCTAAACCCTAAAACCCAAACCCTAAACCCTAAACCCTAAACCCTAAAATCTTGAAGCACAAAATTTAAAACCCCAAACCCTAAACGCTAATCCCTAAACCCTAAACCCTAAAACCCTTAATCCTAAACCCTCTAGAGTTAAACCCTAAAACCCAAACATGGAAAACCTATAACCCTAACATTAAAACCCTAAACCTTAAAACCCAGAAAGCCCAAACCTTAAACCCTAAACCCAAACCCTATACCAAAAAACCTTGAATCAGAAAACTCTAAACCCTAAAACCCAAACATGGAAAACCTATAACCCTAACATTGAAACCCTAAACCTTAAAACCCAAAAAGCCCAAACCCTGAACCCTAAACCCTAAACCCTAAAACCTTGAATCGCTAAGCCCTAAACCCTAAATCCTAAAACATTAAAGCACAAAATTGAAAACCCCAAACCCTAAACCCTTAACCCTATACCCTCTAAGGTTAAACCCTAAAACCCAAACATGATAAACCTATAACCCTAACATTGAAACCCTAAACCTTAAAACCCAAAAAGCCCAAACCCTAAACCCTATACCATAAAACCTTGAATCACAAAACCCTAAACCCTAAACCCTAAACCCTAAAACCCTTAACCCTAAACCCCCCAGGGTTAAACCCTAAAACCCAAACATGGAAAACCTATAACCCTAACATTGAAACCCTAAACCTTAAAACCCAAAAAGCCCAAACCCTGAACCCTAAAAACTAAACCCTAAACCCCAAACCCTAAACCCTAAACCTAAACGCTAAACCCAAACCCTAAACCCTAAACCCTATACCATAAAACCTTGAATCACAAAAGCCTAAACCCTAAACCTACCCTAAACCTAAACCCTAAACCCAAACCCTAAACCCTAAACCCTATACCATAAAACCTTGAATCACAAAAGCCTAAACCCTAAACCCCAAACCCCAAACCCTAAACCCTAAACCCTAAACCCCAAATCCTAAACCCTGAACCCTAAACCCTAAACCCTAAAGCCCAAACCCTAAACCCTAAACCCAAACCCAAAACCCTAAACCCTATACAATAAAATCTTGAATCACTAAACCCTAAACCCTAAAACCCAAACCCTAAACCCTAAACCCTAAACCCTAAAATCTTGAAGCACAAAAATAGAAAACCCCAAACCCTAAACGCTAATCCCTAAACCCTAAACCCTAAAACCCTTAATCCTAAACCCTCTAGAGTTAAACCCTAAAACCCAAACATGGAAAACCTATAACCCTAACATTAAAACCCTAAACCTTAAAACCCGGAAAGCCCAAACCCTAAACCCTAAACCCTAAATCCTAAAACCCTTAACCCTAAACCCTCTAGGGTTAAACCCTAATACCTAAACCCTAAACCCAAACCCTAAACCCAAACCCTAAACCCTAAACCCCAAACCCTAAAACCCTAAACCGCAAACCCTAAACCATAAACCCTAAACCCCAAACCCTAAACCCCCCTAAACCCTAAACCCTAAAGCCCAAACCCTAAACCCTAAACCCAAACCCTAACCCAAACCCTAAACCCTAAACCCTATACCATAAAACCTTGAATCACTAAACCCTAAAGCCTAAAGCCCAAACCCTAAACCCTAAACCTTAAACCCTAAACCCTAAAATCTTGAAGCACAAAATTGAAAACCCCAAACCCTAAACCCTAAACCCTAAACCCTAAAATCCTTAACCCTAAACCCTCTAGGGTTAAACCCTAAAACCCAAACATGGAAAACCTATAACCCTAACATTAAAACCCTAAACCTTAAAACCCTGAAAGCCCAAACCTTAAACCCTAAACCCAAACCCTAAACCCTAAACCCTATACCATAAAACCTTGAATCAGAAAACTCTAAACCCTAAAAACCCAAACATGGAAAACCTATAACCCTAACATTGAAACCCTAAACCTTAAAACCCAAAAAGCCCAAACCCTGAACCCTAAACCCTAAACCCTAAATCCGAAACCCTAAACCCTAAACCTAAACCCTAAACCCAAACCCTAAACCCTAAACTCTATACCATAAAACCTTGAATCACAAAAGCCTAAACCCTAAACCGCAAACCCTAAACCCTAAACCCTAAACTCCAAATCCTAAACCCTGAATCCTAAACCCTAAACCCAAAAGCCCAAACCCTAAACCC
This sequence comes from Catharanthus roseus, assembly GCA_028651295.1. Lineage (NCBI taxonomy): Eukaryota > Viridiplantae > Streptophyta > Magnoliopsida > Gentianales > Apocynaceae > Catharanthus > Catharanthus roseus. The sequence goes on from JAPQWS010000164.1 coordinate 203,559, forward strand.
TAAACCCAAACCCTAAACCCAAACCCTAAACCCTGAACCCTATACCATAAAACCTTGAATCACTAAACCCTAAACCCTAAACCCTCTAGGGTTAAACCCTAAAACCCAAACATGGAAAACCTATAACCCTAACATTAAAACCCTAAAGCTTAAAACACGGAAAGCTCAAACCCTAAACCCTAAACCCAAACCCTAAACCCTATACCATAAAACCTTGAATAAGAAAACCCTAAACCCTAAAACCCAAACATGGAAAACCTATAACCCTAACATTGAAACCCTAAACCTTAAAACCCAAAAAGCCCAAACCCTGAACCCTAAACCCAAACCCTAAACCCTAAACCCTAAACCCAAACCCTAAACCTAAACCCTAAACCTAAACCCTAAACCCAAACCCTAAACCCTAAACCCTATACCATAAAACCTTGAATCACAAACCCTAAACCCAAACCCTAAACCCCAAACCCTAAACCCCCCTAAACCCTAAACCCTAAAGCCCAAACCCTAAAGCCTAAACCCAAACCCTAAACCCAAACCCTAACCCCCTAAACCCTATACCATAAAACCTTGAATCACTAAACCCTAAACCCTAAATCCCAAACCCTAAACCCTAAACCCTAAACATTAAACCCTAAAATCTTGAAGCACAAAATTGAAAACCCCAAACCCTAAACCCTAAACCCTATACCCTAAACCCTAAACCCTAAAACCCTTAACCCTAAACCCTCTAGGGTTAAACCCTAAAACCCAAACCCTAAACCCAAACACTAAACCCAAACCCTAAACCCTAAACCCTAAACCCCTAAACCGCAAACCCTAAACCCTAAACCCTAAACCCCCAAACCCTAAACCCCCTAAACCCTAAACCCTAAAGCCCAAACCCTAAACCCTAAACCCTAAACCCTAAAACCCAAACCCTAAACCCAAACACTAAACCGAAACCCTAAACCCTTAAACCCTAAACCCCAAACCCTAAACCCTAAACCCTATACCCTAAACCCTAAACCCTAAAACCCTTAACCCTAAACCCTCTAGGGTTAAACCCTAAAACCCAAACCCTAAACCCAAACACTAAACCCAAACCCTAAACCCTAAACCCTAAACCCCTAAACCGCAAACCCTAAACCCTAAACCCTAAACCCCAAACCCTAAACCCCCCTAAACCCTAAACCCTAAAGCCCAAACCCTAAACCCTAAACCCTAAACCCTAAAACCCAAACCCTAAACCCAAACACTAAACCGAAACCCTAAACCCTTAAACCCTAAACCCCAAACCCTAAACCCTAAACCCTAAACCCCAAACCCTAAACCCCCCTAAACCCTAAACCCTAAAGCCCAAACCCTAAACCCTAAACCCAAACCCTAAACCCAAACCCTAAACCCTAAACCCTACACCATAAAACCTTGAATCACTAAACCCGAAACCCTAAAGCCCAAACCCTAAACCCTAAACCCTAAAATCTTGAAGCACAAAATTGAAAACCCCAAACCCTAAACCCTAAACCCTAAAACCCTTAACCCTAAACCCTCTAGGGTTAAACCCTAAAACCCAAACATGGAAAACCTATAACCCTAACATTAAAAACCCTAAACCTTAAAACCCAAAAAGCCCAAACCCTAAACCCTAAACCCAAACCCTAAACCCTAAACCCTATACCATAAAACCTTGAATCAGAAAACCCTAAACCCTAAAACCCAAACATGGAAAACCTATAACCCTAACATTGAAACCCTAAACCTTAAAACCCAAAAAGCCCAAACCCTAAACCCAAACCCTAAACCCTAAACCCTATACCATAAAACCTTGAATCACAAAACCCTAAACCCTAAACCCTAAACCCTAAACCATAAACCCCAAACCCTAAACCCTAAAACCATAAACCCTAAACCCAAACCCTAAACCGTAAACCCTATACCATAAAACCTTGAATCACAAAACCCTAAACCCTAAACCATAAACCCCAAACCCTAAACCCTAAACCCTAAACCCCAAACCCTAAACCCTAAACCCTAAACCCTGAACCCTAAACCCTAAACCCTAAAGCCCAAACCCAAAACCCTAAACCAAAATCCTAAACCCAAACCCTAAACCCTAAACCCTATACCATAAAAACCTTGAATCACTAAGCCCTAAACCCTAAATACTAAAAACCTTAAAGCACAAAATTGAAAACCCCAAACCCTAAACCCTTAACCCTAAACCCTCTAGGGTTAAACCCTAAAACCCAAACATGGAAAACCTATAACCCTAACATTGAAACCCTAAACCTTAAAAACCCAAAAAGCCCAAACCCTAAACCCTATACCATAAAACCTTGAATCACAAAACCCTAAACCCTAAAACCCTTAACCCTAAACCCCCTAGGGTTAAACCCTAAAACCCAAACATGGAAAACCTATAACCCTAACATTGAAACCCTAAACCTTAAAACCCAAAAAGCCCAAACCCTGAACCCTAAACCCTAAACCCTAAACCCCAAACTCTAAACCCTAAACCTAAACCCTAAACCCAAACCCTAAACCCTAAACCCTATACCATAAAACCTTGAATCACAAAAGCCTAAACCCTAAACCCCAAACCCTAAACCCTAAACCCTAAACCCCAAATCCTAAACCCTGAACCCTAAACCCTAAACCCCCGAAGCCCAAACCCTAAACCCTAAACCCAAACCCTAAACCCTTCTAGTGGTTAAACCCTAAAACCCAAACATGGAAAACCTATAACCCTAACATTAAAACCCTAAACCTTAAAACCCGGAAAGCCCAAACCCTAAACCCTAAACCCTAAATCCTAAAACCCTTAACCCTAAACCCTCTAGGGTTAAACCCTAATACCTAAACCCTAAACCCAAACCCTAAACCCAAACCCTAAACCCTAAACCCCAAACCCTAAAACCCTAAACCGCAAACCCTAAACCATAAACCCTAAACCCCAAACCCTAAACCCCCTAAACCCTAAACCCTAAAGCCCAAACCCTAAACCATAAACCCAAACCCTAACCCAAACCCTAAACCCTAAACCCTATACCATAAAACCTTGAATCACTAAACCCTAAAGCCTAAAGCCCAAACCCTAAACCCTAAACCTTAAACCCTAAACCCTAAAATCTTGAAGCACAAAAATTGAAAACCCCAAACCCTAAACCCTAAACCCTAAACCCTAAAATCCTTAACCCTAAACCCTTTCTAGTGGTTAAACCCTAAAACCCAAACATGGAAAACCTATAACCCTAACATTAAAACCCTAAACCTTAAAACCCAGAAAGCCCAAACCTTAAACCCTAAACCCAAACCCTAAACCCTAAACCCTATACCATAAAACCTTGAATCGCAAAAACTCTAAACCCTAAAACCCAAACATGGAAAACCTATAACCCTAACATTGAAACCCTAAACCTTAAAACCCAAAAAGCCCAAACCCTGAACCCTAAACCCTAAACCCTAAATCCGAAACCCTAAACCTAAACCCTAAACCCAAACCCTAAACCCTAAACTCTATACCATAAAACCTTGAATCACAAAAGCCTAAACCCTAAACCGCAAACCCTAAACCCTAAACCCTAAACTCCAAATCCTAAACCCCCGAATCCTAAACCCTAAACCCAAAAGCCCAAACCCTAAACCCTAAACCCAAACCCTAAACCCAAACCCTAAACCCTGAACCCTATACCATAAAACCTTGAATCACTAAACCCTAAACCCTAAACCCTAAACCCTCTAGGGTTAAACCCTAAAACCCAAACATGGAAAACCTATAACCCTAACATTAAAACCCTAAAGCTTAAAACACGGAAAGCTCAAACCCTAAACCCTAAACCCAAACCCTAAACCCTATACCATAAAACCTTGAATAAGAAAACCCTAAACCCTAAAACCCAAACATGGAAAACCTATAACCCTAACATTGAAATCCTAAACCTTAAAACCCAAAAAAGCCCAAACCCCGAACCCTAAACCCAAACCCTAAACCCTAAACCCTAAACCCAAACCCTAAACCTAAACCCTAAACCTAAACCCTAAACCCAAACCCTAAACCCTAAACCCTATACCATAAAAACCTTGAATCACAAACCCTAAACCCAAACCCTAAACCCCAAACCCTAAACCCCCCTAAACCCTAAACCCTAAAGCCCAAACCCTAAAGCCTAAACCCAAACCCTAAACCCAAACCCTAACCCCTAAACCCTATACCATAAAACCTTGAATCACTAAACCCTAAACCCTAAAGCCCAAACCCTAAACCCTAAACCCTAAACATTAAACCCTAAAATCTTGAAGCACGAAATTGAAAACCCCAAACCCTAAACCCTAAACCCTATACCCTAAACCCTAAACCCTAAAACCCTTAACCCTAAACCCTCTAGGGTTAAACCCTAAAACCCAAACCCTAAACCCAAACACTAAACCCAAACCCTAAACCCTAAACCCTAAACCCCTAAACCGCAAACCCTAAACCCTAAACCCTAAACCCCAAACCCTAAACCCCCCTAAACCCTAAACCCTAAAGCCCAAACCCTAAACCCTAAACCCGAACCCAAAACCCAAACCCAAAACCCTAAACCCTATACAATAAAATCTTGAATCACTAAACCCTAAACCCTAAAACCCAAACCCTAAACCCTAAACCCTAAACCCTAAAATCTTGAAGCACAAAATTTAAAACCCCAAACCCTAAACGCTAATCCCTAAACCCTAAACCCTAAAACCCTTAATCCTAAACCCTCTAGAGTTAAACCCTAAAACCCAAACATGGAAAACCTATAACCCTAACATTAAAACCCTAAACCTTAAAACCCAGAAAGCCCAAACCTTAAACCCTAAACCCAAACCCTATACCAAAAAACCTTGAATCAGAAAACTCTAAACCCTAAAACCCAAACATGGAAAACCTATAACCCTAACATTGAAACCCTAAACCTTAAAACCCAAAAAGCCCAAACCCTGAACCCTAAACCCTAAACCCTAAAACCTTGAATCGCTAAGCCCTAAACCCTAAATCCTAAAACATTAAAGCACAAAATTGAAAACCCCAAACCCTAAACCCTTAACCCTATACCCTCTAAGGTTAAACCCTAAAACCCAAACATGATAAACCTATAACCCTAACATTGAAACCCTAAACCTTAAAACCCAAAAAGCCCAAACCCTAAACCCTATACCATAAAACCTTGAATCACAAAACCCTAAACCCTAAACCCTAAACCCTAAAACCCTTAACCCTAAAAACCCCTGTGGTTAAACCCTAAAACCCAAACATGGAAAACCTATAACCCTAACATTGAAACCCTAAACCTTAAAAACCCAAAAAGCCCAAACCCTGAACCCTAAAAACTAAACCCTAAACCCCAAACCCTAAACCCTAAACCTAAACGCTAAACCCAAACCCTAAACCCTAAACCCTATACCATAAAAACCTTGAATCACAAAAAGCCTAAACCCTAAACCTACCCTAAACCTAAACCCTAAACCCAAACCCTAAACCCTAAACCCTATACCATAAAAACCTTGAATCACAAAAAGCCTAAACCCTAAACCCCAAACCCCAAACCCTAAACCCTAAACCCTAAACCCCAAATCCTAAACCCTGAACCCTAAACCCTAAACCCTAAAGCCCAAACCCTAAACCCTAAACCCAAACCCAAAACCCTAAACCCTATACAATAAAATCTTGAATCACTAAACCCTAAACCCTAAAACCCAAACCCTAAACCCTAAACCCTAAACCCTAAAATCTTGAAGCACAAAATTGAAAACCCCAAACCCTAAACGCTAATCCCTAAACCCTAAACCCTAAAACCCTTAATCCTAAACCCTCTAGAGTTAAACCCTAAAACCCAAACATGGAAAACCTATAACCCTAACATTAAAACCCTAAACCTTAAAACCCGGAAAGCCCAAACCCTAAACCCTAAACCCTAAATCCTAAAACCCTTAACCCTAAACCCTCTAGGGTTAAACCCTAATACCTAAACCCTAAACCCAAACCCTAAACCCAAACCCTAAACCCTAAACCCCAAACCCTAAAACCCTAAACCGCAAACCCTAAACCATAAACCCTAAACCCCAAACCCTAAACCCCCTAAACCCTAAACCCTAAAGCCCAAACCCTAAACCCTAAACCCAAACCCTAACCCAAACCCTAAACCCTAAACCCTATACCATAAAACCTTGAATCACTAAACCCTAAAGCCTAAAGCCCAAACCCTAAACCCTAAACCTTAAACCCTAAACCCTAAAATCTTGAAGCACAAAATTGAAAACCCCAAACCCTAAACCCTAAACCCTAAACCCTAAAATCCTTAACCCTAAACCCTCTAGGGTTAAACCCTAAAACCCAAACATGGAAAACCTATAACCCTAACATTAAAACCCTAAACCTTAAAACCCTGAAAGCCCAAACCTTAAACCCTAAACCCAAACCCTAAACCCTAAACCCTATACCATAAAACCTTGAATCAGAAAACTCTAAACCCTAAAACCCAAACATGGAAAACCTATAACCCTAACATTGAAACCCTAAACCTTAAAACCCAAAAAGCCCAAACCCTGAACCCTAAACCCTAAACCCTAAATCCGAAACCCTAAACCCTAAACCTAAACCCTAAACCCAAACCCTAAACCCTAAACTCTATACCATAAAAACCTTGAATCACAAAAAGCCTAAACCCTAAACCCCAAACCCTACACCCTAAACCCTAAACCCCAAATCCTAAACCCTGAACCCTAAACCCTAAACCCTAAAGCCCAAACCCTAAACCCTAAACCCAAACCCTAAACCCAAACCCTAAACCCTGAACCCTATACCATAAAACCTTGAATCACTAAACCCTAAACTCCTAAACCCTCTAGTGGTTAAACCCTAAAACCCAAACATGGAAAACCTATAACCCTAACATTAAAACCCTAAAGCTTAAAACACGGAAAGCTCAAACCCTAAACCCTAAACCCAAACCCTAAACCCTATACCATAAAACCTTGAATCAGAAAACCCTAAACCCTAAAACCCAAACATGGAAAACCTATAACCCTAACATTGAAACCCTAAACCTTAAAAACCCAAAAAAGCCCAAACCCTGAACCCTAAACCCAAACCCTAAACCCTAAACCCTAAACCCAAACCCTAAACCTAAACCCTAAACCTAAACCCTAAACCCAAACCCTAAACCCTAAACCCTATACCATAAAACCTTGAATCACAAACCCTAAACCCAAACCTTAAACCCCAAACCCTAAACCCCCCTAAACCCTAAACCCTAAAGCCCAAACCCTAAAGCCTAAACCCAAACCCTAAACCCAAACCCTAACCCCTAAACCCTATACCATAAAACCTTGAATCACTAAACCCTAAACCCTAAAGCCCAAACCCTAAACCCTAAACCCTAAACATTAAACCCTAAAATCTTGAAGCACAAAATTGAAAACCCCAAACCCTAAACCCTAAACCCTATACCCTAAACCCTAAACCCTAAAACCCTTAACCCTAAAACCCTCTAGGGTTAAACCCTAAAACCCAAACCCTAAACCCAAACACTAAACCCAAACCCTAAACCCTAAACCCTAAACCCCTAAACCGCAAACCCTAAACCCTAAACCCTAAACCCCCAAACCCTAAACCCCCTAAACCCTAAACCCTAAAGCCCAAACCCTAAACCCTAAACCCTAAACCCTAAAACCCAAACCCTAAACCCAAACACTAAACCGAAACCCTAAACCCTTAAACCCTAAACCCCAAACCCTAAACCCTAAACCCTATACCCTAAACCCTAAACCCTAAAACCCTTAACCCTAAACCCTCTAGGGTTAAACCCTAAAACCCAAACCCTAAACCCAAACACTAAACCCAAACCCTAAACCCTAAACCCTAAACCCCTAAACCGCAAAACCCTAAACCCTAAACCCTAAACCCCAAACCCTAAACCCCCTAAACCCTAAACCCTAAAGCCCAAACCCTAAACCCTAAACCCTAAACCCTAAAACCCAAACCCTAAACCCAAACACTAAACCGAAACCCTAAACCCTTAAACCCTAAACCCCCAAACCCTAAACCCTAAACCCTAAACCCCAAACCCTAAACCCCCCATAAACCCTAAACCCTAAAGCCCAAACCCTAAACCCTAAACCCAAACCCTAAACCCAAACCCTAAACCCTAAACCCTACACCATAAAACCTTGAATCACTAAACCCAAACCCTAAAGCCCAAACCCTAAACCCTAAACCCTAAAATCTTGAAGCACAAAATTGAAAACCCCAAACCCTAAACCCTAAACCCTAAAACCCTTAACCCTAAACCCTCTAGGGTTAAACCCTAAAACCCAAACATGGAAAACCTATAACCCTAACATTAAAACCCTAAACCTCAAAACCCAGAAAGCCCAAACCCTAAACCCTAAACCCAAACCCTAAACCCTAAACCCTATACCATAAAACCTTGAATCGTAAAAACCCTAAACCCTAAAACCCAAACATGGAAAACCTATAACCCTAACATTGAAACCCTAAACCTTAAAAACCCAAAAAAGCCCAAACCCTAAACCCAAACCCTAAACCCTAAACCCTATACCATAAAACCTTGAATCACAAAACCCTAAACCCTAAACCCTAAACCCTAAACCCCAAACCCTAAACCCTAAACCATAAACCCTAAACCCAAACCCTAAACCCTAAACCCTATACCATAAAACCTTGAATCACAAAACCCTAAACCCTAAACCATAAACCCCAAACCCTAAACCCTAAACCCTAAACCCCCAAACCCTAAACCCTAAACCCTAAACCCTGAACCCTAAACCCTAAACCCTAAAGCCCAAACCCAAAACCCTAAACCAAAATCCTAAACCCAAACCCTAAACCCTAAACCCTATACCATAAAACCTTGAATCACTAAGCCCTAAACCCTAAATACTAAAAACCTTAAAGCAAAAAATTGAAAACCCCAAACCCTAAACCCTTAACTCCTAAACCCTTCTAGTGGTTAAACCCTAAAACCCAAACATGGAAAACCTATAACCCTAACATTGAAACCCTAAACCTTAAAACCCAAAAAGCCCAAACCCTAAACCCTATACCATAAAACCTTGAATCACAAAACCCTAAACCCTAAAACCCTTAACCCTAAACCCCCTAGGGTTAAACCCTAAAACCCAAACATGGAAAACCTATAACCCTAACATTGAAACCCTAAACCTTAAAACCCAAAAAGCCCAAACCCTGAACCCTAAACCCCAAACTCTAAACCCTAAACCTAAACCCTAAACCCAAACCCTAAACCCTAAACCCTATACCATAAAACCTTGAATCACAAAAGCCTAAACCCTAAACCCCAAACCCTAAACCCTAAACCCTAAACCGCAAATCCTAAACCCCCGAACCCTAAACCCTAAACCCCCGAAGCCCAAACCCTAAACCCTAAACCCAAACCCTAAACCCTTTCAGGGTTAAACCCTAAAACCCAAACATGGAAAACCTATAACCCTAACATTAAAACCCTAAACCTTAAAACCCGGAAAGCCCAAACCCTAAACCCTAAACCCTAAATCCTAAAACCCTTAACCCTAAACCCTCTAGGGTTAAACCCTAATACCTAAACCCTAAACCCAAACCCTAAACCCAAACCCTAAACCCTAAACCCCAAACCCTAAAACCCTAAACCGCAAACCCTAAACCATAAACCCTAAACCCCAAACCCTAAACCCCCCTAAACCCTAAACCCTAAAGCCCAAACCCTAAACCCTAAACCCAAACCCTAACCCAAACCCTAAACCCTAAACCCTATACCATAAAACCTTGAATCACTAAACCCTAAAGCCTAAAGCCCAAACCCTAAACCCTAAACCTTAAACCCTAAACCCTAAAATCTTGAAGCACAAAATTGAAAACCCCAAACCCTAAACCCTAAACCCTAAACCCTAAACCCCAAACCCTAAACCCTAAACCCTATACCCTAAACCCTAAACCCTAAAACCCTTAACCCTAAACCCTCTAGGGTTAAACCCTAAAACCCAAACCCTAAACCCAAACACTAAACCCAAACCCTAAACCCTAAACCCTAAACCCCTAAACCGCAAACCCTAAACCCTAAACCCTAAACCCCAAACCCTAAACCCCCCTAAACCCTAAACCCTAAAGCCCAAACCCTAAACCCTAAACCCTAAACCCTAAAACCCAAACCCTAAACCCAAACACTAAACCGAAACCCTAAACCCTTAAACCCTAAACCCCAAACCCTAAACCCTAAACCCTAAACCCCAAACCCTAAACCCCCATAAACCCTAAACCCTAAAGCCCAAACCCTAAACCCTAAACCCAAACCCTAAACCCAAACCCTAAACCCTAAACCCTACACCATAAAACCTTGAATCACTAAACCCGAAACCCTAAAGCCCAAACCCTAAACCCTAAACCCTAAAATCTTGAAGCACAAAATTGAAAACCCCAAACCCTAAACCCTAAACCCTAAAACCCTTAACCCTAAACCCTCTAGGGTTAAACCCTAAAACCCAAACATGGAAAACCTATAACCCTAACATTAAAACCCTAAACCTTAAAACCCAGAAAGCCCAAACCCTAAACCCTAAACCCAAACCCTAAACCCTAAACCCTATACCATAAAACCTTGAATCAGAAAACCCTAAACCCTAAAACCCAAACATGGAAAACCTATAACCCTAACATTGAAACCCTAAACCTTAAAACCCAAAAAGCCCAAACCCTAAACCCAAACCCTAAACCCTAAACCCTATACCATAAAACCTTGAATCACAAAACCCTAAACCCTAAACCCTAAACCCTAAACCCTAAACCCCAAACCCTAAACCCTAAACCATAAACCCTAAACCCAAACCCTAAACCCTAAACCCTATACCATAAAACCTTGAATCACAAAACCCTAAACCCTAAAACCATAAACCCCAAACCCTAAACCCTAAACCCTAAACCCCAAACCCTAAACCCTAAACCCTAAACCCCAAACCCTAAACCCTAAACCCTAAAGCCCAAACCCAAAACCCTAAACCAAAATCCTAAACCCAAACCCTAAACCCTAAACCCTATACCATAAAACCTTGAATCACTAAGCCCTAAACCCTAAATACTAAAACCTTAAAGCACAAAATTGAAAACCCCAAACCCTAAACCCTTAACCCTAAACCCTTTCAGTGGTTAAACCCTAAAACCCAAACATGGAAAACCTATAACCCTAACATTGAAACCCTAAACCTTAAAACCCAAAAAAGCCCAAACCCTAAACCCTATACCATAAAAACCTTGAATCACAAAACCCTAAACCCTAAAACCCTTAACCCTAAACCCCCTAGGGTTAAACCCTAAAACCCAAACATGGAAAACCTATAACCCTAACATTGAAACCCTAAACCTTAAAACCCAAAAAGCCCAAACCCTGAACCCTAAACCCAAACTCTAAACCCTAAACCTAAACCCTAAACCCAAACCCTAAACCCTAAACCCTATACCATAAAACCTTGAATCACAAAAGCCTAAACCCTAAACCCCAAACCCTAAACCCTAAACCCTAAACCCCAAATCCTAAACCCTGAACCCTAAACCCTAAACCCTGAAGCCCAAACCCTAAACCCTAAACCCAAACCCTAAACCCTCTAGGGTTAAACCCTAAAACCCAAACATGGAAAACCTATAACCCTAACATTAAAACCCTAAACCTTAAAACCCTGGAAAGCCCAAACCCTAAACCCTAAACCCTAAATCCTAAAACCTTTAACCCTAAACCCTCTAGGGTTAAACCCTAATACCTAAACCCTAAACCCAAACCCTAAACCCAAACCCTAAACCCCAAACCCTAAAACCCTAAACCGCAAACCCTAAACCATAAACCCTAAACCCCAAACCCTAAACCCCCCTAAACCCTAAACCCTAAAGCCCAAACCCTAAACCCTAAACCCAAACCCTAACCCAAACCCTAAACCCTAAACCCTATACCATAAAACCTTGAATCACTAAACCCTAAAGCCTAAAGCCCAAACCCTAAACCCTAAACCTTAAACCCTAAACCCTAAAATCTTGAAGCACAAAATTGAAAACCCCAAACCCTAAACCCTAAACCCTAAACCCTAAAATCCTTAACCCTAAACCCTCTAGGGTTAAACCCTAAAACCCAAACATGGAAAACCTATAACCCTAACATTAAAACCCTAAACCTTAAAACCCTGAAAGCCCAAACCTTAAACCCTAAACCCAAACCCTAAACCCTAAACCCTATACCATAAAAACCTTGAATCGTAAAAACTCTAAACCCTAAAACCCAAACATGGAAAACCTATAACCCTAACATTGAAACCCTAAACCTTAAAAACCCAAAAAGCCCAAACCCCCGAACCCTAAACCCTAAACCCTAAATCCGAAACCCTAAACCCTAAACCTAAACCCTAAACCCAAACCCTAAACCCTAAACTCTATACCATAAAAACCTTGAATCACAAAAGCCTAAACCCTAAACCGCAAACCCTAAACCCTAAACCCTAAACTCCAAATCCTAAACCCTGAATCCTAAACCCTAAACCCAAAAGCCCAAACCCTAAACCCTAAACCCAAACCCTAAACCCAAACCCTAAACCCTGAACCCTATACCATAAAACCTTGAATCACTAAACCCTAAACCCTAAACCCTAAACCCTCTAGGGTTAAACCCTAAAACCCAAACATGGAAAACCTATAACCCTAACATTAAAACCCTAAAGCTTAAAAACACTAAAGCTCAAACCCTAAACCCTAAACCCAAACCCTAAACCCTATACCATAAAACCTTGAATCAGAAAAACCCTAAACCCTAAAACCCAAACATGGAAAACCTATAACCCTAACATTGAAACCCTAAACCTTAAAACCCAAAAAGCCCAAACCCTGAACCCTAAACCCAAACCCTAAACCCTAAACCCTAAACCCAAACCCTAAACCTAAACCCTAAACCTAAACCCTAAACCCAAACCCTAAACCCTAAACCCTATACCATAAAACCTTGAATCACAAACCCTAAACCCAAACCCTAAACCCCAAACCCTAAACCCCCCTAAACCCTAAACCCTAAAGCCCAAACCCTAAAGCCTAAACCCAAACCCTAAACCCAAACCCTAACCCCTAAACCCTATACCATAAAACCTTGAATCACTAAACCCTAAACCCTAAAGCCCAAACCCTAAACCCTAAACCCTAAACATTAAACCCTAAAATCTTGAAGCACGAAATTGAAAACCCCAAACCCTAAACCCTAAACCCTATACCCTAAACCCTAAACCCTAAAACCCTTAACCCTAAAACCCTTTCAGGGTTAAACCCTAAAACCCAAACCCTAAACCCAAACACTAAACCCAAACCCTAAACCCTAAACCCTAAACCCCTAAACCGCAAACCCTAAACCCTAAACCCTAAACCCCCAAACCCTAAACCCCCTAAACCCTAAACCCTAAAGCCCAAACCCTAAACCCTAAACCCAAACCCAAATCCCAAACCCAAAACCCTAAACCCTATACAATAAAATCTTGAATCACTAAACCCTAAACCCCTAAAACCCAAACCCTAAACCCTAAACCCTAAACCCTAAAATCTTGAAGCACAAAATTTAAAACCCCAAACCCTAAACGCTAATCCCTAAACCCTAAACCCTAAAACCCTTAATCCTAAACCCTCTAGAGTTAAACCCTAAAACCCAAACATGGAAAACCTATAACCCTAACATTAAAACCCTAAACCTTAAAACCCAGGAAGCCCAAACCTTAAACCCTAAACCCAAACCCTATACCAAAAAACCTTGAATCGTAAAAACTCTAAACCCTAAAACCCAAACATGGAAAACCTATAACCCTAACATTGAAACCCTAAACCTTAAAACCCAAAAAGCCCAAACCCTGAACCCTAAACCCTAAACCCTAAAACCTTGAATCGCTAAGCCCTAAACCCTAAATCCTAAAACATTAAAGCACAAAATTGAAAACCCCAAACCCTAAACCCTTAACCCTATACCCTCTAAGGTTAAACCCTAAAACCCAAACATGATAAACCTATAACCCTAACATTGAAACCCTAAACCTTAAAACCCAAAAAGCCCAAACCCTAAACCCTATACCATAAAACCTTGAATCACAAAACCCTAAACCCTAAACCCTAAACCCTAAAACCCTTAACCCTAAACCCCCCAGGGTTAAACCCTAAAACCCAAACATGGAAAACCTATAACCCTAACATTGAAACCCTAAACCTTAAAACCCAAAAAGCCCAAACCCTGAACCCTAAAAACTAAACCCTAAACCCCAAACCCTAAACCCTAAACCTAAACGCTAAACCCAAACCCTAAACCCTAAACCCTATACCATAAAACCTTGAATCACAAAAGCCTAAACCCTAAACCTACCCTAAACCTAAACCCTAAACCCAAACCCTAAACCCTAAACCCTATACCATAAAACCTTGAATCACAAAAGCCTAAACAATAAACCCCAAACCCCAAACCCTAAACCCTAAACCCTAAACCCCAAATCCTAAACCCTGAACCCTAAACCCTAAACCCTAAAGCCCAAACCCTAAACCCTAAACCCAAACCCAAAACCCTAAACCCTATACAATAAAATCTTGAATCACTAAACCCTAAACCCTAAAACCCAAACCCTAAACCCTAAACCCTAAACCCTAAAATCTTGAAGCACAAAATTGAAAACCCCAAACCCTAAACGCTAATCCCTAAACCCTAAACCCTAAAACCCTTAATCCTAAACCCTCTAGAGTTAAACCCTAAAACCCAAACATGGAAAACCTATAACCCTAACATTAAAACCCTAAACCTTAAAACCCAGAAAGCCCAAACCTTAAACCCTAAACCCAAACCCTATACCAAAAAACCTTGAATCAGAAAACTCTAAACCCTAAAACCCAAACATGGAAAACCTATAACCCTAACATTGAAACCCTAAACCTTAAAACCCAAAAAGCCCAAACCCTGAACCCTAAACCCTAAACCCTAAAACCTTGAATCACTAAGCCCTAAACCCTAAATCCTAAAACATTAAAGCAGAAAATTGAAAACCCCAAACCCTAAACCCTTAACCCTATACCCTCTAAGGTTAAACCCTAAAACCCAAACATGATAAACCTATAACCCTAACATTGAAACCCTAAACCTTAAAACCCAAAAAGCCCAAACCCTAAACCCTATACCATAAAACCTTGAATCACAAAACCCTAAACCCTAAACCCTAAACCCTAAAACCCTTAACCCTAAACCCCCCAGGGTTAAACCCTAAAACCCAAACATGGAAAACCTATAACCCTAACATTGAAACCCTAAACCTTAAAAACCCAAAAAGCCCAAACCCCCGAACCCTAAAAACTAAACCCTAAACCCCCAAACCCTAAACCCTAAACCTAAATGCTAAACCCAAACCCTAAACCCTAAACCCTATACCATAAAACCTTGAATCACAAAAGCCTAAACCCTAAACCTACCCTAAACCTAAACCCTAAACCCAAACCCTAAACCCAAAACCCTATACCATAAAACCTTGAATCACAAAAAGCCTAAACCCTAAACCCCAAACCCCAAACCCTAAACCCTAAACCCTAAACCCCAAATCCTAAACCCTGAACCCTAAACCCTAAACCCTAAAGCCCAAACCCTAAACCCTAAACCCAAACCCTATACCAAAAAACCTTGAATCAGAAAACTCTAAACCCTAAAACCCAAACATGGAAAACCTATAACCCTAACATTGAAACCCTAAACCTTAAAACCCAAAAAGCCCAAACCCCTGAACCCTAAACCCTAAACCCTAAAACCTTGAATCACTAAGCCCTAAACCCTAAATCCTAAAACATTAAAGCAGAAAATTGAAAACCCCAAACCCTAAACCCTTAACCCTATACCCTCTAAGGTTAAACCCTAAAACCCAAACATGATAAACCTATAACCCTAACATTGAAACCCTAAACCTTAAAAACCCAAAAAGCCCAAACCCTAAACCCTATACCATAAAAACCTTGAATCACAAAACCCTAAACCCTAAACCCTAAACCCTAAAACCCTTAACCCTAAAAACCCCAGGGTTAAACCCTAAAACCCAAACATGGAAAACCTATAACCCTAACATTGAAACCCTAAACCTTAAAACCCAAAAAGCCCAAACCCTGAACCCTAAAAACTAAACCCTAAACCCCAAACCCTAAACCCTAAACCTAAATGCTAAACCCAAACCCTAAACCCTAAACCCTATACCATAAAACCTTGAATCACAAAAGCCTAAACCCTAAACCTACCCTAAACCTAAACCCTAAACCCAAACCCTAAACCCAAAACCCTATACCATAAAACCTTGAATCACAAAAGCCTAAACCCTAAACCCCAAACCCCAAACCCTAAACCCTAAACCCTAAACCCCAAATCCTAAACCCTGAACCCTAAACCCTAAACCCTAAAGCCCAAACCCTAAACCCTAAACCCAAACCCTAAACCCAAACCCCAAACCCTGAACCCTATACCATAAAACCTTGAATCACTAAACCCCAAACCCTAAACCCTAAACCCTCTAGGGTTAAACCCTAAAACCCAAACATGGAAAACCTATAACCCTAACAATAAAACCCTAAACCTTAAAACCCGGAAAGCCCAAACCCTAAACCCTAAACCCTATACAATAAAACCTTGAATCAGAAAACCCTAAACCCTAAAACCCAAACATGGAAAACCTATAACCCTAACATTGAAACCCTAAACCTTAAAACCCAAAAAGCCCAAACCCTGAACCCTAAACCCAAACCCTAAACCCTAAACCCAACCCTAAACCCTAAAACCTAAACCCTAAACCCAAACCCTAAACCCTAAACCCTATACCATAAAACCTTGAATCACAAAACCCTAAACCCTAAACCCTAAACCCTAAATCCTAAACCGAAACCCTAAACCCTAAACCCTATACCATAAAACCTTGAATCACTAAGCCCTAAACCCTAAATCCTAAAACCTTAAAGCACAAAATTGAAAACCCCAAACCCTAAACCCTTAACCCTAAACCCTCTAGGGTTAAACCCTAAAACCCAAACATGGAAAACCTATAACCCTAATATTAAAACCCAAAACCTTAAAACCCAGAAAGCCCAAACCTTAAACCCTAAACCCAAACCCTAAACCCTAAACCCTATACCATAAAACCTTGAATCAGAAAACTCTAAACCCTAAAACCCAAACATGGAAAACCTATAACCCTAACATTGAAACCCTAAACCTTAAAACCCAAAAAGCCCAAACCCTGAACCCTAAACCCTAAACCCTAAAACCTTGAATCACTAAGCCCTAAACCCTAAATCCTAAAACCTTAAAGCACAAAATTGAAAAGCCCAAACCCTAAACCCTTAACCCTAAACCCTCTAGGGTTAAACCCTAAAACCCAAACATGGAAAACCTATAACCCTAACATTAAAACCCTAAACCTTAAAACCCAAAAAGCCCAAACCTTAAACCCTATACCATAAAACCTTGAATCACAAAACCCTAAACCCTAAACCCTAAAACCCTTAACCCTAAACCCCTTAGGGTTAAACCCTAAAACCATAAAATGGAAAACCTATAACCCTAACATTGAAACCCTAAACCTTAAAACCCAAAAAGCTCAAACCCTAAACCTTAAACCCTAAACCCTATACTATAAAACCTTGAATCACAAAACCCTAAACCCTAAACCCTAAAACCCTTAACCCTGAACCCCCTAGGGTTAAACCCTAAAACCCAAACATGGAAAACCTATAACCCTAACATTGAAACCCTAAACCTTAAAACCCAAAAAGCCCAAACCCTAAACCCCAAACGCTGAACCCTAAACCCTATACCATAAAACCTTGAATCACAAAACCCTAAACCCTAAACCTTATACCCAAACCCTAAACCCCAAACCCTAAACCCTAAACCCTAAACCCCAAACCCTAAACCCTAAACCCCAAACCCCCTAAACCCTAAACCCTAAACCCTAAAGCCCAAACCCTAAACGCTAAACCCTATACCATAAAACCTTGAATCACTAAACCCTAAACCCTAAACCCCAAACCCTAAACCCTAAACCCTAAAACCTTGAAGCACAAAATTGAAAACCCCAAACCATAAACCCTAAACCCCAAAACCTAACACCCTAAACCCTAAACTTTAAAGCCACAAAACCTAAAAATAAACCCTGAATCAAAAAATCTAAAACCCAAAACCCTAAATCCTAAACCCCAAACCCTGAACCCTTAAACCCCAAATCCTAAACCCTAAAGCCTAAACACAAAACCAGAAACCCTAAACCCTAAACCCTAAAACCTAAAAAAATAAACCGTAAACGAAAACCCCAAACCCTAAACCCTAAACCTTGAATCACGAAACCCTAAACCCTAAACCCCAAACCCTAAACCCTAAACCCTAACCCCTGAACCCTAAACCCTAAACCCTAAACCCTAAAGCCCAAACCCTAAACCCTAAACCCAAACCCTAAACCCAAACCCTAAACCCTAAACCCTAAACCCTAAAACCCTAAACCCCAAACCCTAAACCCCAAACCCTAAACCCTAAACCCTAAACCCCAAACCCTAAACCCCCCTAAACCCTAAACCCTAAAGCCCAAACCCTAAACCCTAAACCCAAACCCTAAACCCAAACCCTAAACCTTAAACCCTATACCACAAAACCTTGAATCACTAAACCCTAAACCCTAAAGCCCAAACCCTAAACCCTAAACCCTAAACCCTAAACCCTAAAATCTTGAAGCACAAAATTGAAAACCCTGCACCCTAAACCCTAAACCCTAAACCCTAAAACCCTTAACCCTTTCAGGGTTAAACCCTAAAAACCCAAACATGGAAAACCTATAACCCTAACATTAAAACCCTAAACCTTAAAACCCAGAAAGCCCAAACCCTAAACCCTAAACCCAAACCCTAAACCCAAACCCTAAACCCTAAACCCTATACCACAAAAACCTTGAATCACTAAACCCTAAACCCTAAAGCCCAAACCCTAAACCCTAAACCCTAAACCCTAAACCCTAAAATCTTGAAGCACAAAATTGAAAACCCCAAACCCTAAACCCTAAACCCTAAACCCTAAAACCATTAACCCTCTTGGGTTAAACCCTAAAACCCAAACATGGAAAACCTATAAACCTAACATTAAAACCCAGAAAGCCCAAACCCTAAACCCTAAACCCAAACCCTAAACCGTAAACCCTATACCCAAACCCTAAACCCTAAATCTAAACCCTAAACCCAAACCCTAAACCCTAAACCCTATACCATAAAACCTTGAATCACAAAACCCTAATCCCTAAACCCTAAACCCTAAACCCTAAACCCTAAACCCAAACCCTAAACCCTAAACCCTATACCATAAAACCTTGAATCACAAAACCCTAAACCCTAAACCCTAAACCCCAAACCCTAAACCCTAAACCCTAAACCCCAAACCCTAAACCCTGAACCCTAAACCCTAAAGCCCAAACCCTAAACCCTAAACCCAAATCCTAAACCCAAACCCTAAACCCTAAACCCTATACCATAAAACCTTTAATCACTAAGCCCTAAACCCTAAATCCTAAAACCTTAAAGCACAAAATTGAAAACCCCAAACCCTAAACCCTTAACCCTAAACACTCTGGGGTTAAACCCTAAAACCCAAACATGGAAAACCTATAACCCTAACATTGAAACCCTAAACCTTAAAACCCAAAAAGCCCAAACCCTGAACCCTAAACCCTAAACCCTAAACCCCAAACCCTAAACCCAAACCCTAAACCCTAAACCCTATACCATAAAACCTTGAATCACATAAAAGCCTAAACCCTAAACCCCAAACCCTAAACCCTAAACCCTAAACCCCAAATCCTAAACCCTGAACCCTAAACCCTAAACCCTAAAGCCCAAACCCTAAACCCTATACCCAAACCCTAAACCCAAACCCTAAACCCTGAACCCTATACCATAAAACCTTGAATCACTAAACCCTAAACCCTAAACCCTCTAGGGTTAAACCCTGAAACCCAAACATGGAAAACCTATAACCCTAACATTTAAACCCTAAACCTTAAAACCCGGAAAGCCCAAACCCTAAACCCTAAACCTAAACCCTAAACCCTATACCATAAAACCTTGAATCAGAAAACTCTAAACCCTAAAACCCAAACATGGAAAACCTATAACCCTAACATTGAAACCCTAAACCTTAAAACCCAAAAAGCCCAGACCCTGAACCCTAAACCCTAAACCCTAAACCCCAAATCCTAAACCCTGAACCCTTAACCCTAAACCAGCTAGGGTTAAACCCTAAAACCCAAACCCTAAACCCAAACCCTAAACCCAAACCCTAAACACTAAAACCCTAAACCCCAAACCCTAAACCCCCCTAAACCCTAAACCCTAAAGCCCAAACCCTAAACCCTAAACCCAAACCCTAAACCCAAACCCTAAACCCTAAAACCCTAAACCCCAAACCCTAAACCCCCTAAACCCTAAACCCTAAAGCCCAAACCCTAAACCCTAAACCCAAACCCTAAACCCAAACCCTAAACCCTAAACCCTATACCATAAAACCTTGAATCACTAAACCCTAAACCCTACAGCCCAAACCCTAAACCCTAAACCCTAAAATCTTGAAGCACAAAATTGAAAACCCCAAACCCTAAACCCTAAACCCTAAAACCCTTAACCCTAAACCCTCTAGGGTTAAACCCTAAAACCCAAACATGGAAAAGCTATAACCCTAACATTAAAACCCTAAACCTTAAAACTTAGAAAGCCCAAACCTAAAACCCTAAACAAAAACCCTAAACCCAAACCCTATACCATAAAACCTTGAATCAGAAAACTCTAAACCCTAAAACCCAAACATGGAAAACCTACAACCCTAACATTGAAACCCTAAACCTTAAAACCCAAAAAGCCCAGACCCTGAACCCTAAACCCTAAACCCTAAACCCCAAATCCTAAACCCTGAACCCTAAACCCTAAACCCTAAAGCCCAAAACCTAAACCCTAAACCCAAACCCTAAACCCAAACCCTAAACCCTAAACCCTAAACCCTAACCCCTGAACCCTAAACCCTAAACCCTAAACCCTAAAGCCCAAACCCTAAACCCTAAACCCAAACCCTAAACCCAAACCCTAAACCCAAACCCTAAACCCTAAACCCTAAACCCTAAAACCCTAAACCCCAAACCCTAAACCCCAAACCCTAAACCCCCCTAAACCCTAAACCCTAAAGCCCAAACCCTAAACCCTAAACCCAAACTCTAAACCCAAACCCTAAACCCTAAACCCTATACCACAAAACCTTGAATCACTAAACCCTAAACCCTAAAGCCCAAACCCTAAACCCTAAACCCTAAACCCTAAACCCTAAAATCTTGAAGCACAAAATTAAAAAACCCAAACCCTAAACCCTAAACCCTAAACCCTAAAACCCTAAACCCTCTAGGGTTAAACCCAAAAACCAAAACATGGAAAACCTATAACCCTAACATTAAAACCCTAAACCTTAAAACCCAGAAAGCCCAAACCCTAAACCCTAAACCCAAACCCTAAACCCAAACCCTAAACCCTAAACCCTATACCACAAAACCTTGAATCACTAAACCCTAAACCCTAAAGCCCAAACCCTAAACCCTAAACCCTAAAATCTTGAAGAACAAAATTGAAAACCCCAAACCCTAAACCCTAAACCCTAAACCCTAAAACCCTTAACCCTCTAGGGTTAAACCCTAAAACCCAAACATGGAAAACCTATAACCCTAACATTAAAACCCTAAACCCTAAAACCCAGAAAGCCCAAACCCTAAACCCTAAACCCAAACCCTAAACCCTAAACCCTATACCATAAAACCTTGAATCAGAAAACCCTAAACCCTAAAACCCAAACATGGAAAACCTATAACCCTAACATTGAAACCCAAAACCTTAAAACCAGAAAAGCCCAAACCCTGAACCCTAAACCCAAACCCTAAACCCTAAACCCTAAACCCAAACCCTAAACCCTAAATCTAACCCCTAAACCCAAACCCTAAACCCTAAACCCTATACCATAAAACCTTGAATCACAAAACCCTAATCCCTAAACCCTAAACCCTAAACCCTAAACCCAAACCCTAAACCCTAAACCCTATACCATAAAACCTTGAATCACAAAACCCTATACCATAAAACCTTTAATCACTAAGCCCTAAACCCTAAATCCTAAAACCTTAAAGCACAAAATTGAAAACCCCAAACCCTAAACCCTTAACCCTAAAAACCCTTCAGTGGTTAAACCCTAAAACCCAAACATGGAAAACCTATAACCCTAACATTGAAACCCTAAACCTTAAAACCCAAAAAGCCCAAACCCCCGAACCCCTAAACCCTAAACCCTAAACCCCAAACCCTAAACCCAAACCCTAAACCCTAAACCCTATACCATAAAACCTTGAATCATAAAAGCCTAAACCCTAAACCCCAAACCCTAAACCCTAAACCCTAAACCCCAAATCCTAAACCCTGAACCCTAAACCCTAAACCCTAAAGCCCAAACCCTAAACCCTAAACCCAAACCCTAAACCCTGAACCCTATACCATAAAACCTTGAATCACTAAACCCTAAACTCCTAAAACCTCTAGGGTTAAAACCCTCAAAACCCAAACATGGAAAACCTATAACCCTAGCATTTAAACCCTAAACCTTAAAACCCGGAAAGCCCAAACCCTAAACCCTAAACCTAAACCCTAAACCCTATACCATAAAACCTTGAATCAGAAAACTCTAAACCCTAAAACCCAAACATGGAAAACCTATAACCCTAACATTGAAACCCTAAACCTTAAAACCCAAAAAGCCCAAACCCTGAACCCTAAACCCTAAACCCCAAACCCTAAAGCCCAAACCCTAAACCCTAAACACTAAACCCTAAAATCTTGAAGCACAAAATTGAAAACCCCAAACTCTAAACCCTAAACCCTAAACCCGCTAGGGTTAAACCCTAAAACCCAAACCCTAAACCCAAACCCTAAACCCTAAAACCCTAAACCCCAAACCCTAAACCCTAAAGCCCAAACCCTAAACCCTAAACCCAAACCCTAAACCCAAACCCTAAACCCTAAACCCTATACCATAAAACCTTGAATCACTAAACCCTAAACCCTAAAGCCCAAACCCTAAACCCTAAACCCTAAACCCTAAAATCTTGAAGCACAAAATTGAAAACCCCAAACCCTAAACCCTAAACCCCGAAAACCCTTAACCCTAAACCCTTTAGGGTTAAACCCTAAAACCCAAACATGGAAAACCTATAACCCTAACATTAAAACCCTAAACCTTAAAACCCAGAAAGCCCAAACCTTAAACCCTAAACCCAAACCCTAAACCCTAAACCCTATACCATAAAACCTTGAATAAGAAAACTCTAAACCCTAAAACCCAAACATGGAAAACCTATAACCCTAACATTGAAACTCTAAACCTTAAAACCCAAAAAGCCCAAACCCTGAACCCTAAACCCTAAAACCTTGAATCACTAAGCCCTAAACCCTAAATCCTAAAACATTAAAGCACAAAATTGAAAACCCCAAACCCTAAACCCTTAACCCTATACCCTCTAAGGTTAAACCCTAAAACCCAAACATGATAAACCTATAACCCTAACATTGAAACCCTAAACCTTAAAACCCAAAAAGCCCAAACCCTAAACCCTATACCATAAAACCTTGAATCACAAAACCCTAACCCTAAACCCTAAACCCTAAAACCCTTAACCCTAAACCCCCCAGGGTTAAACCCTAAAACCCAAACATGGAAAACCTATAACCCTAACATTGAAACCCTAAACCTTAAAACCCAAAAAGCCCAAACCCTGAACCCTAAAAACTAAACCCTAAACCCCAAACCCTAAACCCTAAACCTAAACGCTAAACCCAAACCCTAAACCCTAAACCCTATACCATAAAACCTTGAATCACAAAAGCCTAAACCCTAAACCTACCCTAAACCTAAACCCTAAACCCAAACCTAAACCCTAAACCCTATACCATAAAACCTTGAATCAGAAAACTCTAAACCCTAAAACCCAAACATGGAAAACCTATAACCCTAACATTGAAACCCTAAACCTTAAAACCCAAAAAGCCCAAACCCTGAACCCTAAACCCTAAACCCCAAACCCTAAAGCCCAAACCCTAAACCCTAAACACTAAACCCTAAAATCTTGAAGCACAAAATTGAAAACCCCAAACTCTAAACCCTAAACCCTAAACCCGCTAGGGTTAAACCCTAAAACCCAAACCCTAAACCCAAACCCTAAACCCTAAAACCCTAAACCCCAAACCCTAAACCCTAAAGCCCAAACCCTAAACCCTAAACCCAAACCCTAAACCCAAACCCTAAACCCTAAACCCTATACCATAAAACCTTGAATCAATAAACCCTAAACCCTAAAGCCCAAACCCTAAACCCTAAACCCTAAACCCTAAAATCTTGAAGCACAAAATTGAAAACCCCAAACCCTAAACCCTAAACCCTAAAACCCTTAACCCTAAACCCTCTAGGGTTAAACCCTAAAACCCAAACATGGAAAACCTATAACCCTAACATTAAAACCCTAAACCTTAAAACCCAGAAAGCCCAAACCTTAAACCCTAAACCCAAACCCTAAACCCTAAACCCTATACCATAAAACCTTGAATAAGAAAACTCTAAACCCTAAAACCCAAACATGGAAAACCTATAACCCTAACATTGAAACTCTAAACCTTAAAAACCCAAAAAGCCCAAACCCCCGAACCCTAAACCCTAAAACCTTGAATCACTAAGCCCTAAACCCTAAATCCTAAAACATTAAAGCACAAAATTGAAAACCCCAAACCCTAAACCCTTAACTCCTATACCTCTAAGGTTAAACCCTAAAACCCAAACATGATAAACCTATAACCCTAACATTGAAACCCTAAACCTTAAAACCCAAAAAGCCCAAACCCTAAACCCTATACCATAAAACCTTGAATCACAAAACCCTAACCCTAAACCCTAAACCCTAAAACCCTTAACCCTAAACCCCCTGTGGTTAAACCCCTAAAACCCAAACATGGAAAACCTATAACCCTAACATTGAAACCCTAAACCTTAAAAACCCAAAAAAGCCCAAACCCCGAACCCTAAAACCTAAACCCCTAAACCCCCAAACCCTAAACCCTAAACCTAAACGCTAAACCCAAACCCTAAACCCTAAACCCTATACCATAAAACCTTGAATCACAAAAGCCTAAACCCTAAACCCTAAACCCTAAACCCAAACCCTAAACCCTAAACTCCTATACCATAAAACCTTGAATCACAAAAAGCCCAAACCCCTAAACCCCTAAAACCCCAAACCCTAAACCCTAAACCCTAAACCCCAAATCCCTAAACCCCTGAACCCTAAACCCTAAACCCTAAAGCCTAAAACCCTAAACCCTAAACCCAAACCCTAAACCCAAACCCCCAAACCCCAAACCCTATACCATAAAAACCTTGAATCACTAAACCCCAAACCCTAAACCCTAAACCCTCTAGGGTTAAACCCCTAAAACCCAAACATGGAAAAACCTATAACCCTAACAATAAAACCCTAAACCTTAAAACCCTAAAGCCCAAACCCTAAACCCTAAACCCCTAAACCCTAAACCCTATACCATAAAACCTTGAATCAAAAACCCTAAACCCTAAAACCCAAACATGGAAAACCTCAGAACCCTAACATTGAAACCCTAAACCCTTAAAACCCAAAAAGCCCAAACCCTGAACCCTAAACCCAAACCCTAAACCCTAAACCCAAACCCTAAACCCTAAAACCTAAACCCTAAACCCAAACCCTAAACCCTAAACCCTATACCATAAAACCTTGAATCACAAAACCCTAAACCCTAAACCCTAAACCCTAAACCCCAAACCCTAAACCCTAAACCCTTAACCCTAAACCCTAAACCCTAAAGCCCAAACCCTAAACCCTAAATCCTAAACCGAAACCCTAAACCCTATACCCATAAAACCCTGAATCACTAAGCCCTAAACCCTAAATCCTAAAACCTTAAAGCACAAAATTGAAAAACCCCTAAACCCTAAACCCTTAAACCCTAAACCCTCTAGAGTTAAACCCTAAAACCCAAACATGGAAAAACCTATAACCCTAATATTAAAAACCCTAAAACCTTAAAACCCGTAAAGCCCAAACCCTTAAACCCTAAACCCAAACCCTAAACCCTAAACCCTATACCATAAAACCTTGAATCAGAAAACTCTAAACCCTAAAACCCAAACATGGAAAACCTATAACCCTAACATTGACACCCTAAACCTTAAAACCCAAAAAGCCCAAACCCTGAACCCTAAACCCTAAACCCTAAAACCTTGAATCACTAAGCCCTAAACCCTAAATACCTAAAACCTTAAAGCACAAAACTCAAAAAGCCAAAACCCTAAACCCTTAAACCCTAAAACCCTCTAAAGGTTAAACCCTAAAACCCGAAACATGGAAAAACCTATAACCCTAAACACTGAAACCCTAAACCCTTAAAACCCAAAAAGCCCAAACCCTAAACCCTATACCATAAAACCTTGAATCACAAAACCCTATACCCTAAACCCTAAACCCTAAAACCCTTAACCCTAAAACCCCTTAGGGTTAAAACCCTAAAACCATAAAACATGGAAAACCTATAACCCTAACATTGAAACCCTAAACCTTAAAACCCAAAAAGCCCAAACCCTAAACCTTAAACCCTAAACCCTATACTATAAAACCTTGAATCACAAAACCCTAAACCCAAAACCCTAAACCCTAAAACCCTTAACCCTGAACCCCCTAGGGTTAAACCCTAAAACCCAAACATGGAAAACCTATAACCCTAACATTGAAACCCTAAACCTTAAAACCCAAAAAGCCCAAACCCTAAACCCTATACCATAAAACCTTGAATCACAAAACCCTATACCCTAAACCCTAAACCCTAAAACCCTTAACCCTAAACCCCTTAGGGTTAAACCCTAAAACCATAAAATGGAAAACCTATAACCCTAACATTGAAACCCTAAACCTTAAAACCCAAAAAGCCCAAACCCTAAACCTTAAACCCTAAACCCTATACTATAAAACCTTGAATCACAAAACCCTAAACCCTAAACCCTAAACCCTAAAACCCTTAACCCTGAACCCCCTAGGGTTAAACCCTAAAACCCAAACATGGAAAACCTATAACCCTAACATTGAAACCCTAAACCTTAAAACCCAAAAAGCCCAAACCCTAAACCCCAAACCCTAAACCCTAAACCCTATACCATAAAACCTTGAATCACAAAACCCTAAACCCTAAACCCTTATACCCAAACCCTAAACCCCAAACCCTAAACCCTAAACCCTAAACCCCAAACCCTAAACCCTAAACCCCAAACCCCCCTAAACCCTAAACCCTAAACCCTAAAGCCCAAACCCTAAACGCTAAACCCTATACCATAAAACCTTGAATAAGAAAACTCTAAACCCTAAAACCCAAACATGGAAAAACCTATAACCCTAACATTGAAACTCTAAACCTTAAAACCCAAAAAGCCCAAACCCCTGAAACCCCTAAACCCTAAAACCCTTGAATCACTAAAGCCCCTAAACCCTAAATCCCTAAAACATTAAAGCACAAAATCTGAAAACCCCAAACCCTAAACCCTTAACTCCTATAAACCCTCTAAGGTTAAACCCTAAAACCCAAACATGGAAAACCTATAACCCTAACATTGAAACCCTAAACCTTAAAACCCAAAAAGCCCAAACCCTAAACCCTATACCATAAAAACCTTGAATCACAAAACCCTAAACCCTAAACCCTAAACCCTAAAACCCTTAACTCTAAAACCCCTGTGGTTAAACCCTAAAACCCAAACATGGAAAACCTATAACCCTAACATTGAAACCCTAAACCTTAAAACCCAAAAAGCCCAAACCCCGAAACCCTAAAAACTAAACCCTAAACCCCAAACCCTAAACCCTAAACCCTAAACGCTAAACCCAAACCCTAAACCCTAAACCCTATACCATAAAACCTTGAATCACAAAAAGCCTAAACCCTAAACCTACCCTAAACCCTAAACCCTAAACCCAAACCCTAAACCCTAAACCCTATACCATAAAACCTTGAATCACAAAACCCTAAACCCTAAACCCCTAAAACCCCTAAACCCTAAACCCTAAACCCTAAACCCCTAAAATCCTAAACCCCTGAAACCCTAAACCCTAAACCCTAAAGCCCAAACCCTAAACCCTAAACCCAAACCCTAAACCCCTAAACCCCTAAACCCCTAAACCCTATACCCATAAAACCCTTAAATCACTAAACCCCAAACCCTAAACCCTAAACCCTCTCAGAGTTAAACCCTAAAACCCAAACATGGAAAACCTATAACCCTAACATTAAAACCCTAAACCTTAAAACCCCTAAAGCCCAAACCCTAAACCCTAAACCCAAACCCTAAACCCTATACCATAAAACCTTGAATCAGAAAACCCTAAACCCTAAAACCCAAACATGGAAAACCTATAACCCTAACATTGAAACCCTAAACCTTAAAACCCAAAAAGCCCAAACCCTGAACCCTAAACCCAAACCCTAAACCCTAAACCCTAAACCCTAAACCCTAAAAACCCTAAACCCTAAACCCAAACCCTAAACCCTAAACCCTATACCATAAAACCTTGAATCACAAAACCCTAAACCCTAAACCCTAAACCCTAAACCCCAAACCCTAAACCCTAAACCCTAAACCCTAAACCCCTAAACCCTAAAACCCTAAAGCCCAAACCCTAAACCCTAAATCCCTAAACCCTAAACCCTAAACTCCTATACCATAAAACCTTGAATCACTAAACCCTAAACCCTAAATCCTAAAACCTTAAAGCACAAAATTGAAAACCCCAAACCCTAAACCCTTAAACCCTAAACCCTCAGGGTTAAACCCTAAAACCCAAACATGGAAAACCTATAACCCTAATATTAAAACCCTAAAACCTTAAAACCCAGAAAGCCCAAACCCTAAACCCTAAACCCAAACCCTAAACCCTAAACCCTATACCATAAAACCTTGAATCGTAAAACTCTAAACCCTAAAACCCAAACATGGAAAACCTATAACCCTAACATTGAAACCCCTAAACCTTAAAACCCCAAAAAGCCCAAACCCCGAAACCCCTAAACCCTAAACCCTAAAACCCTAAATCACTAAAGCCCTAAACCCTAAACCCTAAAACCCTTAAAGCACAAAAACTTGAAAAGCTAAAACCCTAAACCCTTAACCCTAAAACCTCTAGGGTTAAACCCTAAAACCCAAACATGGAAAACCCTATAACCCTAACATTGAAACCCTAAACCTTAAAACCCAAAAAAGCCCAAACCCTAAACCCTATACCATAAAACCCTGAATCACAAAACCCTATACCCTAAACCCTAAACCCTAAAACCCTTAAACCCTAAACCCCTTAAAGCTTAAACCCTAAAACCCATAAAACTGGAAAACCTATAACCCTAACATTGAAACCCCTAAACCTTAAAACCCAAAAAGCCCAAACCCCTAAACCCTAAACCCTAAACCCTATACTATAAAACCTCGAATCACAAAACCCTAAACCCTAAACCCTAAACCCTAAAACCCTTAAACCCTAAACCCTAGAGCTTAAACCCTAAAACCCAAACATGGAAAAACCCTATAACCCTAACATTGAAACCCCTAAACCTTAAAACCCAAAAAGCCCAAACCCCTAAAACCCTATACCATAAAACCCTAAATCACAAAACCCTAAACCCTAAACCCCTAAACCCTAAAACCCTTAAACTCCTAAAACCCCTAGGGCTAAACCCTAAAACCCATAAAATGGAAAACCTATAACCCTAACATTGAAAACCCTAAACCTTAAAACCCAAAAAGCCCAAACCCTAAACCCTTAAACCCTAAACCCTATACTATAAAACCTTGAATCACAAAACCCTAAACCCTAAACCCTAAACCCTAAAACCCTTAACCCTGAACCCCCTAGGGTTAAACCCTAAAACCCAAACATGGAAAACCTATAACCCTAACATTGAAACTCTAAACCTTAAAACCCAAAAAGCCCAAACCCTAAACCCCTAAAACCCTAAACCCTAAACCCTATACCATAAAACCCTTGAATCACAAAACCCTAAACCCTAAACCCTTATACCCTAAAACCCTAAAACCCCTAAACTCCTAAAACCCTAAACCCTAAAACCCCTAAACCCTAAACCCTAAACCCCTAAACCCCTAAACCCTAAACCCTAAACCCTAAAGCCCAAACCCTAAACGCTAAACCCTATACCATAAAACCTCGAATCACTAAACCCGTAAACCCTAAAACCCCAAACCCTAAACCCTAAACCCTAAAACTTGAAGCACAAAATTGAAAACCCCAAACCCTAAACCCTAAACCCCTAAAACCCTAACACCCTAAACCCTAAACCTTTAAAGCCACTAAAAACCCTAAAAATAAACCCCTGAAACTCAAAACTCTAAAACCCAAAACCCTAAACCCTAAACCCCAAACCCTAAAACCCTAAACCCCTAAAATCCCTAAACCCTAAAGCCCTAAACACAAAACCCTAAACCCTAAACCCTAAAACCCTAAAAAAAAACTAAACCCGTAAAACCCAAAACCCCTAAACCCTAAACCCTAAACCTTTGAATCACGAAAACCCCTAAACCCTAAACCCTAAAACCCTAAACCCTAAACCCTAAACCCCTAAACCCTAAACCCTAAACCCTAAACCCTAAAGCCCAAACTCCTAAACCCTAAACCCAAACCCTAAACCCAAACCCTAAACCCTAAACCCTAAACCCTAAAACCCTAAACCCCAAACCCTAAACCCCTAAACCCTAAACCCTAAACCCTAAACCCCTAAACCCTATACTCCCTAAACCCTAAACCCTAAAGCCTAAACCCTAAACCCTAAACCCTAAACCCTAAAACCCTAAACCCTTAAAACCCTATACCACAAAACCTTGAATCACTAAACCCTAAAACCCTAAAGCCCAAACCCTAAACCCTAAACCCTAAACCCTAAACCCTAAAATCCCTAAAGCCCAAAACCCTGAAAACCCCTAAACTCCTAAACCCTAAACCCTAAACCCTAAAACCCTAAACCTCAGAGTTAAACCCTAAAACCCTAAACATGGAAAACCTATAACCCTAACATTAAAACCCTAAACCTTAAAACCCCTAAAGCCCAAACCCCTAAACCCTAAACCCAAACCCTAAACCCAAACCCTAAACCCTAAACCCTATACCACAAAACCTTGAATCACTAAACCCTAAAACCCTAAAGCCCAAACCCTAAACCCTAAACCCTAAACCCTAAAATCTTGAAGCACAAAATTGAAAACCCCAAACCCTAAACCCTAAACCCTAAACCCTAAAACCCTTAACCCTCTAGGGTTAAACCCTAAAACCCAAACATGGAAAACCTATAACCCTAACATTAAAACCCTAAACCTTAAAACCCAGAAAGCCCAAACCCTAAACCCTAAACCCAAAACCCTAAACCCTAAACCCTAAACCCAAAACCCTAAACCCTAAAACTCTAAACCCTAAACCCAAACCCCTAAACCCTAAACCCTATACCATAAAACCTTGAATCACAAAACCCTAAACCCTAAACCCTAAACCCTAAACCCTAAACCCTAAACCCAAACCCTAAACCCTAAACCCTATACCATAAAACCTTGAATCACAAAACCCTAAACCCTAAACCCTAAACCCCTAAACACCTAAACCCTAAACCCTAAACCCCAAACCCTAAACCCCTAAACCCTAAAGCCCCTAAACCCTAAACCCTAAACCCCAAAACCCTAAACCCTAAACCCTAAACCCTAAACCCTAAACCCATAAAACCTTAAATCACTAAACCCTAAACCCTAAATCCCTAAAACCCTTAAAGCACAAAACTTGAAAACCCCTAAACCCTAAACCCTAAACCCCTAAAACCCTAAAACTCCTAAAGTTAAACCCTAAAACCCAAACATGGAAAAACCTATAACCCTAACATTGAAAACCCTAAACCTTAAAACCCTAAACCCTAAACCCCTAAACCCTAAACCCTAAACCCTAAACCCCTAAACCCTAAACCCAAACTCCTAAACCCTAAACCCTATACCATAAAACTCTGAATCACAAAAACCCTAAACCCTAAACCCCAAACCCTAAACCCTAAACCCTAAACCCCAAACCCTAAACCCCTAAACCCTAAACCCTAAACCCTAAACCCCTAAACCCTAAACCCTAAAACCCCTAAACCCTAAACCCTATACCATAAAACCCTCGAATCACAAAAACCCTAAACCCTAAACCCCAAACCCTAAACCCTAAACCCTAAACCCCTAAAACCCTAAACCCCAAACCCTAAACCCTAAACCCTAAAGCCCTAAAACCCTAAACTCCTAAACCCTAAACCCTAAACCCTAAACCCTAAACCCCTAAACCCTATACCATAAAACCCTTGAATCACTAAACCCTAAACCCTAAACCCTCTAAACTCTAAACCCTAAAACCCAAACACTGGAAAACCCTATAACCCTAACACTTTAAAACCCTAAACCTTAAAACCCTAAAAGCCCAAACCCTAAACCCTAAAACCCTAAACCCTAAACCCTATACCATAAAAACCTTGAATCCCTAAAAACTCTAAACCCTAAAACCCAAACATGAAAACCTATAACCCTAACATTGAAACCCTAAACCTTAAAACCCAAAAAGCCCAAACTCTAAACCCTAAACCCTAAACCCTAAACCCCTAAACTCCTAAACCCTAAACCCTAAACCCTAAACCCTAAACTAAACCCTAAACCCTAAACCCTAAACCCTAAACCCTAAACCCTAAACCCTAAACCCTAAACCCTAAAACCCTAAACCCTAAACCCTAAACTCCTAAACCCTAAACCCTAAAACCCTAAACCCTAAACCCTAAACCCTAAACCCCTAAACCCCTAAACCCTAAAACCCTAAACCCTAAACCCTAAACCCTAAAACTCCTAAACCCTAAAACCCTAAACCCTAAACCCTAAAACCCTAAACCCTAAACCCTCTAGAGCTTAAAACCCTAAAACCCTAAAACATGGAAAACCCTATAACCCCTAACATTAAAACCCTAAACCTTAAAACCCTAGAAAGCCCAAACCCTTAAACCCTAAACCCAAAACCCTAAACCCTAAACCCTATACCATAAAACCCTGAATCCCTAAAACTCTAAACCCTAAAACCCTAAACATGGAAAAACCCTATAACCCTAACACTGAAAACCCTAAACCTTAAAACCCTAAACCCCAAACCCTAAACCCTAAACCCTAAACCCTAAACCCTAAACCCCAAACCCTAAACCCCTAAACCCTAAACCCTAAACCCTAAAGCCCAAAACCCTAAACCCTAAACCCTAAACCCTAAACCCTAAAACCCTAAAACCCTAAACCCTAAACTCCTAAACCCTCAAACCCCTAAACCCCTAAACCCTAAACCCTAAACCCTAAACCCTAAACCCTAAACCCTAAACCCTAAACCCTAAACCCTAAACCCTAAACCCTAAACCCTAAACCCCTAAACCCTAAAACCCTAAACCCCTAAAACCCTAAACCCCTAAAACCCTAAACCCTAAACCCTAAAGCCCAAACCCTAAACCCTAAACCCTAAACCCCAAACCCTAAACCCTAAACCCTATACCACAAAACCTTGAATCACTAAACCCTAAACCCTAAAGCCCAAACCCTAAACCCTAAACCCTAAAATCTTAAAGCACAAAATTGAAAACCCCTAAACCCTAAACCCTAAAACCCTAAACCCTAAAACCCTTAAACCTCTAGAGTTAAAACCCTAAAACCCAAACATGGAAAACCCTATAACCCTAACATTAAAACCCTAAACCTTAAAACCCGTAAAGCCCAAACCCTAAACCCTAAACCCAAACCCTAAACCCTAAACCCTATACCATAAAACCTTGAATCAGAAAACCCTAAACCCTAAAACCCAAACATGGAAAACCTATAACCCTAACATTGAAACCCTAAAACCTTAAAAACCCAAAAAAGCCCAAACCCTGAACCCTAAACCCAAACCCTAAACCCTAAACCCTAAAACCCAAACCCTAAACCCTAAAACCCTAAACCCTAAACCCAAACCCCTAAACCCCTAAACCCTATACCATAAAACCCTGAATCACAAAACCCTAAACCCTAAACCCTAAACCCTAAACCCCTAAACCCAAACCCTAAACCCTAAACCCTATACCCATAAAACCTCGAATCACAAAACCCTAAACCCATAAAACCCTAAATCACTAAACCCTAAACCCTAAATCCTAAAACCCTTAAAGCACAAAACTTGAAAACCCCAAACCCTAAACCCTAAACCCTAAACCTCTAATGGGTTAAACCCTAAACCCTAAACATGAAAAACCCTATAACCCTAACATTGAAAACCCTAAACCTTAAAACCCTAAAAAGCCCAAACCCTAAACCCTAAACCCTAAACCCTAAACCCTCAAAACCCTAAACCCAAACCCCTAAACCCTAAACCCTATACCATAAAACCCTTGAATCACTAAACCCTAAACCCTAAACCCCAAACCCTAAACCCCTAAACCCTAAACCCCTAAATCCCTAAACCCTAAACCCTAAAACCCTAAACCCTAAAGCCCAAACCCTAAACCCTAAACCCAAAACCCTAAACCCCTAAAACCCCTAAACTCATAAAACCCTTGAATCACTAAACCCTAAACCCTAAAACCCTCTAAACGTTAAACCCTGAAAACCCAAACACTGGAAAACCCTATAACCCTAACATTTAAAACCCTAAACCTTAAAAACCCTAAAGCCTCAAACCCTAAACCCTAAACCCTAAACCCTAAACTCCTATACCATAAAACCTTGAATCGAAAAACTCTAAACCCTAAAACCCAAACATGGAAAACCTATAACCCTAACATTGAAACCCTAAACCTTAAAACCCAAAAAGCCCAAACCCTCAAACCCTAAACCCTAAACCCCTAAACCCTAAAGCCCAAACCCTAAACCCTAAACACTAAACCCTAAAATCTTGAAGCACAAAACTTTGAAAACCCTAAACTCTAAACCCTAAACCCTAAAACCCAGCTAAAGCTTAAACCCTAAAACCCAAACCCTAAACCCTAAACCCTAAACCCTAAAACCCTAAACCCCTAAACCCCTAAACCCTAAAGCCCCTAAAACCCTAAACCCCTAAACCCAAACCCTAAACCCAAACCCTAAACCCTAAACCCTATACCATAAAACCTTGAATCACTAAACCCTAAACCCTAAAGCCTAAACCCTAAACCCTAAAATCTTAAAGCACAAAAATTGAAAACCCCAAACCCTAAACCCTAAACCCCTAAAACCCTTAACCCTAAAACCCTCTAAAGGGTTAAACCCTAAAACCCAAACATGGAAAACCTATAACCCTAACATTAAAACCCTAAACCTTAAAACCCGTAAAGCCCAAACCCTTAAACCCTAAACCCAAACCCTAAACCCTAAACCCTATACCATAAAACCTTGAATCAGAAAACTCTAAACCCTAAAACCCAAACATGGAAAACCTATAACCCTAACATTGAAACTCTAAACCTTAAAACCCAAAAAGCCCAAACCCCCGAAACCCTAAACCCTAAAACCCTGAATCACTAAACCCTAAACCCTAAATCCTAAAACATTAAAGCACTAAAATCCCTGAAAACCCCTAAACCCTAAACCCTTAAACCCTATACCCTCTAAGACTTAAACCCTAAAACCCAAACATGATAAACCTATAACCCTAACATTGAAACCCTAAACCTTAAAACCCAAAAAAGCCCAAACCCTAAACCCTATACCATAAAAACCTTGAATCACAAAACCCTAAACCCTAAACCCTAAACTCCTAAAACCCTTAAACCCTAAACCTCTGTGGTTAAACCCTAAAACCCAAACATGGAAAACCTATAACCCTAACATTGAAAACCCTAAACCTTAAAACCCAAAAAGCCCAAACCCCGAACCCTAAAAACCCTAAACCCTAAACCCCAAACCCCTAAACCCTAAACCCTAAACGCTAAACCCAAACCCTAAACTCCTAAACCCTATACCATAAAACCCTTGAATCACAAAAAGCCCTAAACCCTAAACCCTACCCTAAACCCTAAACCCTAAACCCAAACCCTAAACCCTAAACCCTATACCATAAAACCTTGAATCACAAAAACCTAAACCCTAAACTCCCAAAACCCCTAAAACCCTAAACCCTAAACCCTAAAACCCCAAACCCTAAACTCCTAAACCCTAAACCCTAAACCCTAAAACCCTAAACCCTAAACCCTAAACCCAAACCCTAAACCCTAAACCCCAAACCCCTAAACCCTATACCATAAAACCCTTGAATCACTAAAACCCCAAACCCTAAACCCTAAACCTCTAAACGTTAAACCCTAAAACCCAAACATGGAAAACCTATAACCCTAATAACTAAAACCCTAAACCTTAAAACCCTAAAAAGCCCAAACCCTAAACCCTAAACCCAAACCCTAAACCCTATACACATAAAACCTTGAATCGTAAAACCCTAAACCCTAAAAACCCTAAACATGGAAAACCTATAACCCTAACATTGAAACCCTAAACCTTAAAACCCAAAAAGCCCAAACCCTGAACCCTAAACCCAAACCCTAAACCCTAAACCCAAACCCTAAACCCTAAAACCTAAACCCTAAACCCAAACCCTAAACCCTAAACCCTATACCATAAAACCTTGAATCACAAAACCCTAAACCCTAAACCCTAAACCCTAAACCCCAAACCCTAAACCCTAAACCCTTAACCCTAAACCCTAAACCCTAAACCCTAAAGCCCAAACCCTAAACCCTAAATCCTAAACCGAAACCCTAAACCCTATACCATAAAACCTTGAATCACTAAGCCCTAAACCCCTAAACCCTAAAACCCTTAAAGCACAAAACATTGAAAACCCCTAAAACTCCCTAAACCCTAAACTCTAAACCGTTAAACCCTAAAACCCAAACATGGAAAACCTATAACCCTAAACATTAAAACCCTAAAACCTTAAAACCCTAAAAGCTCAAACCCTAAACCCTAAACCCAAACCCTAAACCCCTAAACCCTATACCATAAAACCCTTGAATCCCTAAAACCCTAAACCCTAAAACCCAAACATGGAAAACCTATAACCCTAAACATTGAAACCCTAAACCTTAAAACCCAAAAAGCCCAAACCCCTAAACCCTAAACCCTAAACCCTAAAACCCTAAATCACTAAACCCTAAACCCTAAACTCCTAAAACCTTAAAGCACAAAACTGAAAAACCCTAAAACCCTAAACCCTAAACCCTAAAACCTCTAGAGTTAAACCCTAAAACCCAAACATGGAAAACCTATAACCCTAACATTGAAACCCTAAACCCTAAAACCCAAAACAAACCCTAAACCCTAAACCCTATACCCATAAAACCCTCGAATCACAAAACCCTAAACCCTAAACCCTAAACCCTAAAACCCTAAACCCTAAACCCCTAAAGCTTAAACCCTAAAACCCTAAAACTCGAAAACCCTATAACCCTAACATTGAAAACCCTAAACCTTAAAACCCTAAAAAGCCCAAACCCTAAACCCTTAAAACCCCTAAACCCTATACTATAAAACCTTGAATCACAAAACCCTAAACCCTAAACCCCTAAACCCTAAAACCCTAAACCCTGAAACCCTAAAGCTTAAACCCTAAAACCCAAACATGGAAAACCCTATAACCCTAACATTGAAACCCTAAACCCTTAAAAACCCAAAAAAAGCCCAAACTCCCTAAACCCTATACCATAAAACCTTTGAATCACAAAACCCTAAACCCTAAACCCTAAACCCTAAAACCCTTAACCCTAAAACCCTCTATGGTTAAACCCTAAAACCCAAACATGGAAAACCTATAACCCTAACATTGAAACCCTAAACCTTAAAACCCAAAAAGCCCAAACCCTCGAAACCCTAAAAACTAAACCCCTAAACCCCAAACCCTAAACCCTAAACCTAAACGCTAAACCCAAACCCTAAACCCTAAACCCTATACCATAAAACCCTTAAATCACAAAAGCCTAAACCCTAAACCCTAAACCCTAAACCCCAAACCCTAAACCCAAACCCTAAACCCTAAACTCCTATACCATAAAACCCTTGAATCACAAAAAGCCTAAACCCTAAAACCCCTAAACCCCAAACCCTAAACCCTAAACCCTAAACCCCAAATCCCTAAACCCTAAAACCCTAAACCCTAAACCCTAAAGCCCAAACCCTAAACCCTAAACCCTAAACCCTAAACCCTAAAACCTCCCAAACCCTAAACCCTATACCATAAAACCTTGAATCACTAAACCCTAAACCCTAAACTCCTAAAACCCTTTCAGTGGTTAAACCCTAAAACCCAAACATGGAAAACCTATAACCCTAACATTAAAAACCCCTAAACCTTAAAACCCTAAAGCCCAAACCCTAAACCCTAAACCCAAACCCTAAACCCTATACCATAAAACCTTGAATCAGAAAACCCTAAACCCTAAAACCCAAACATGGAAAACCTATAACCCTAACATTGAAACCCTAAACCTTAAAACCCAAAAAGCCCAAACCCTCAAACCCTAAACCCAAACCCTAAACCCTAAACCCAAACCCTAAACCCTAAAAACTAAACCCTAAACCCAAACCCTAAACCCTAAACCCTATACCATAAAACCTTGAATCACAAAACCCTAAACCCTAAACCCTAAACCCTAAACCCCAAACCCTAAACCCTAAACCCTAAACCCTAAACCCTAAACCCTAAACCCTAAAGCCCAAACCCTAAACCCTAAATCCTAAACCGAAACCCTAAACCCTATACCATAAAACCTTGAATCACTAAGCCCTAAACCCTAAATCCTAAAACCTTAAAGCACAAAATTGAAAACCCCAAACCCTAAACCCTCTAGGGTTAAACCCTAAAACCCAAACATGGAAAACCTATAACCCTAATATTAAAACCCAAAACCTTAAAACCCAGAAAGCCCAAACCTTAAACCCTAAACCCAAACCCTAAACCCTAAACCCTATACCATAAAAACCTTGAATCGTAAAACTCTAAACCCTAAAACCCAAACATGGAAAACCTATAACCCTAACATTGAAACCCTAAACCTTAAAACCCAAAAAGCCCAAACCCCGAACCCCTAAACCCTAAACCCTAAAACCCTTGAATCACTAAGCCCTAAACCCTAAACTCCTAAAACCCTAAAGCACAAAATTGAAAAGCCAAAACCCTAAACCCTTAACCCTAAAACTCTAAAGCTTAAAACCCTAAAACCCCAAACATGGAAAACCCTATAACCCTAACATTGAAACCCTAAACCTTAAAACCCCAAAAAGCCCAAACCCTAAACCCTATACCATAAAACCCTTGAATCACAAAACCCTAAACCCTAAACCCTAAACCCTAAAACCCTAAACCCTAAAACCCCTTAAGGGTTAAACCCTAAACCATAAACATGGAAAACCTATAACCCTAACATTGAAAACCCTAAACCTTAAAACCCAAAAAGCCCAAACCCTAAACCCTTAAACCCTAAACCCTATACTATAAAACCTCAATCACAAAACCCCTAAACCCTAAACCCTAAACCCTAAAACCCTTAACCCTAAACCCTCTAGAGTTAAACCCTAAAACCCAAACATGGAAAACCTATAACCCTAACATTGAAACCCTAAACCCTTAAAACCCCAAAAAAAGCCTCAAACCCCTAAACCCTATACCATAAAACCTTGAATCACAAAACCCTAAACCCTAAACCCTAAACCCTAAAACCCTTAACTCCCTAAAACCCCTAAAGCTTAAACCCTAAAACC
The DNA here is from genome assembly GCA_028651295.1 of Catharanthus roseus. Taxonomy (NCBI): domain Eukaryota; kingdom Viridiplantae; phylum Streptophyta; class Magnoliopsida; order Gentianales; family Apocynaceae; genus Catharanthus; species Catharanthus roseus. Next base: position 243,500 of record JAPQWS010000164.1, read on the forward strand.
ATAAAATGGAAAACCTATAACCCTAACATTGAAACCCTAAACCTTAAAAACCCAAAAAGCCCAAACCCTAAACCCTTAAACCCTAAACCCTATACTATAAAACCTTGAATCACAAAACCCTAAACCCTAAACCCCAAAACCCTTAACCCTAAACCCCTTAGGGTTAAACCCTAAAACCCAAACATGGAAAACCTATAACCCTAACATTGAAACTCTAAACCTTAAAACCCAAAAAGCCCAAACCCTAAACCCCAAACCCTAAACCCTAAACCCTATACCATAAAACCTTGAATCACAAAACCCTAAACCCTAAACCTTATACCCAAACCCTAAACCCCAAACCCTAAACCCTAAACCCTAAACCCCAAACCCTAAACCCTAAACCCCAAACCCCCCTAAACCCTAAACCCTAAACCCTAAAGCCCAAAACCCCTAAACGCTAAACCCTATACCATAAAACCTTGAATCACTAAACCCTAAACCCTAAACCCCAAAACCCTAAACCCTAAACCCTAAAACCTTGAAGCACAAAATTGAAAACCCCAAACCCATAAACCCTAAACCCCAAAACCTAACACCCTAAACCCTAAACTTTAAAGCCACAAAACCCTAAAACATAAACCCCGAAACTCAAAAAATCTAAAACCCAAAACCCTAAATCCTAAACCCCTAAACCCCTAAACCCTTAAACCCCAAATCCCTAAACCCTAAAGCCCTAAACACTAAAACCCTAAACCCTAAACCCTAAAACCTAAAACAAATAAAACCGTAAAACGTAAAACCCCAAACCCTAAACCCCTAAACCTTTGAATCACGAAACCCTAAACCCTAAACCCCAAACCCCTAAACCCTAAACCCTAAACCCTAAAACCCTAAACCCTAAACTCCTAAACCCTAAAGCCCAAACCCTAAACCCTAAACCCAAACCCTAAACCCAAACCCTAAACCCTAAACCCTAAACCCTAAAACCCTAAACCCCAAACCCTAAACCCCAAACCCTAAACCCTAAACCCTAAACCCCAAACCCTATACCCCCCTAAACCCTAAACCCTAAAGCCCAAACCCTAAACCCAAACCCTAAACCCAAACCCTAAACCTTAAACCCTATACCACAAAACCTTGAATCACTAAACCCTAAACCCTAAAGCCCAAACCCTAAACCCTAAACCCTAAACCCTAAACCCTAAAATCTTGAAGCACAAAATTGAAAACCCCAGACCCTAAACCCTAAACCCTAAACCCTAAAACCCTTAACCCTCTAGGGTTAAACCCTAAAACCCAAACATGGAAAACCTATAACCCTAACATTAAAACCCTAAACCTTAAAACCCAGAAAGCCCAAACCCTAAACCCTAAACCCAAACCCTAAACCCAAACCCTAAACCCTAAACCCTATACCACAAAACCTTGAATCACTAAACCCTAAACCCTAAAGCCCAAACCCTAAACCCTAAACCCTAAACCCTAAAATCTTGAAGTACAAAATTGAAAACCCCAAACCCTAACCCTAAACCCTAAACCCTAAAACCCTTAACCCTCTTGGGTTAAACCCTAAAACCCAAACATGGAAAACATATAACCCTAACATTAAAACCCTAAACCTTAAAACCCAGAAAGCCCAAACCCTAAACCCTAAACCCAAACCCTAAACCGTAAACCCTATACCCAAACCCTAAACCCTAAATCTAAACCCTAAACCCAAACCCTAAACCCTAAACCCTATACCATAAAACCTTGAATCACAAAACCCTAAACCCTAAACCCTAAACCCTAAACCCTAAACCCTAAACCCTAAACCCAAACCCTAAACCCTAAACCCTATACCATAAAACCTTGAATCACAAAACCCTAAACCCTAAACCCTAAACCCCAAACACTAAACCCTAAACCCTAAACCCCTAAAACCCTAAACCCCAAACCCCTAAACCCTAAAGCCCCAAACGCTTAAACCCTAAAACCCAAATCCTAAACCCAAACCCTAAACCCTAAACCCTATACCATAAAACCTTTAATCACTAAGCCCTAAACCCTATATCCTAAAACCTTAAAGCACAAAATTGAAAACCCCAAACCCTAAACCCTTAACCCTAAACCCTCTGGGGTTAAACCCTAAAACCCAAACATGGAAAACCTATAACCCTAACATTGAAACCCTAAACCTTAAAACCCAAAAAGCCCAAACCCTAAACCCTAAACCCTAAACCCTAAACCCCAAACCCTAAACCCTAAAACCCTAAACCCTAAACCCTATACCATAAAACCTCGAATCACATAAAAGCCCTAAACCCTAAACCCCAAACCCTAAACCCTAAACCCTAAACCCCAAATCCTAAACCCTGAACCCTAAACCCTAAACCCTAAACCCCAAACCCTAAACCCAAACCCTAAACCCTAAACCCTATACCATAAAACCTTGAATCACAAAAAGCCCTAAACCCTGAACCCCAAACCCTAAACCCTAAACCCTAAACCCCAAACCCTAAACCCCAAACCCTAAACCCTAAACCCTAAAGCCCAAACCCCTAAACCCTATACCCTAAAACCCTAAACCCAAACCCTAAACCCTCAAACCCTATACCATAAAACCCTTGAATCACTAAACCCTAAACCCTAAAACCTCTAGGGTTAAACCCCTAAAACCCAAACATGGAAAACCCTATAACCCTAACATTTAAACCCCTAAACCTTAAAAACCCTGAAAAGCCCAAACCCTAAACCCTAAAACCCTAAACCCTAAACCCTATACCATAAAACCTTGAATCGTAAAACTCTAAACCCTAAAACCCAAACATGGAAAACCTATAACCCTAACATTGAAAACCCTAAACCTTAAAACCCAAAAAGCCCAAACCTCGAACCCTAAACCCTAAACCCCTAAACCCCAAACCCTAAACCCCTAAACCCTTAAACCCTAAACCCAAACTAGTTAAACCCTAAAACCCAAACCCTAAACCCAAACCCTAAACCCTAAAACCCTAAACACTAAAACCCTAAACCCCAAACCCTAAACCCCTAAACCCTAAACCCTAAAGCCCAAACCCTAAACCCTAAACCCCAAACCCTAAAACCCTAAACCCTAAACCCTAAACCCTAAAACCCTAAACCCCAAAACCCTAAACCTCCCTAAACCCTAAACCCTAAAGCCCAAACCCTAAACCCTAAACCCTCAAACCCTAAACCCTAAACCCTAAACCCTAAACCCTGAAACCCTAAACCCCTAAACCCTAAACCCTCAAGCCCAAACCCCTAAACCCTAAACCCTAAACCCTAAAACCCAAACCCTAAACCCTAAACCCTAAACCCTAAACCCTAAACCCTAAAACCCTAAACCCCTAAACCCTAAAACCCCAAACCCTAAACCCCTAAACCCTAAACCCCTAAATCCCTAAACTCCCTAAACCCTAAACCCTAAAGCTCAAACCCTAAACCCTAAACCCCTAAACCCTAAAACCCTAAACCCTAAACCCTAAACCCTAAACCCTAAAACCTTGAATCACTAAACCCTAAACCCTAAAGCCCAAACCCTAAACCCTAAACCCTAAACCCTAAACCCTAAAATCCCTAAACACAAAAACTTTAAAAACCCCTAAACCCTAAACCCTAAACCCTAAACCCTAAAACACCCTTAAACCTCTAAACTCTAAACCCTAAAACCCAAAACATGGAAAACCTATAACCCTAACATTAAAACCCCTAAACCTTAAAACCCCTAAAGCCCAAACCCTAAACCCTAAACCCAAACTCCTAAACCCAAACCCTAAACCCTAAACCCTATACCACAAAACCTTGAATCACTAAACCCTAAACCCTAAAGCCCAAACCCTAAACCCTAAACCCTAAACCCTAAAATCTTGAAGCACAAAAATTGAAAACCCCAAACCCTAAACCCCTAAACCCTAAACCCTAAAACTCCTAAACCTTCAGGGTTAAACCCTAAAACCCAAACATGGAAAACCTATAACCCTAACATTAAAACCCTAAACCCTAAAACCCTAAACCCCAAACCCTAAACCCTAAACCCAAACCCTAAACCCTAAACCCTATACCATAAAAACCTTGAATCAAAAACCCTAAACCCTAAAACCCTAAACATGGAAAACCTATAACCCTAACATTGAAACCCTAAACCTTAAAACCCTAAAAGCCCAAACCCTCGAACCCTAAACCCAAACCCTAAACCCTAAACCCTAAACCCAAACCCTAAACCCCTAAAACCTAAACTCTAAACCCCAAACCCTAAACCCTAAACCCTATACCATAAAACCCTGAATCACAAAACCCTAATCCCCTAAACCCTAAACCCTAAACCCCTAAAACCCTAAACCCAAACCCTAAACCCCTAAACCCTATACCATAAAACCTTGAATCACAAAACCCCTAAACCCTAAACCCCAAACCCTAAACCCTAAACCCCTAAACCCCTAAAACCCTAAACCCCTAAACCCTAAACCCTAAAAGCCCAAACCCTAAACCCTAAACCCAAATCCCTAAACCCAAACCCTAAACCCTAAACCCTATACCATAAAACCTTAATCACTAAGCCCTAAACCCTAAACCCTAAAACCCTTAAAGCACAAAATTGAAAACCCCAAACCCTAAACTCCTTAACCCTAAACCCCTAGGTTAAACCCTAAAACCCAAACACTGGAAAACCTATAACCCTAACATTGAAACCCTAAACCTTAAAACCCAAAAAGCCCAAACCTCGAACCCTAAACCCTAAACCCTAAACCCCAAACCCTAAACCCCAAACTCCTAAACCCCTAAACCCTATACCATAAAACCTTAAATCATAAACAAAAGCCTAAACCCTAAACCCCAAACCCTAAACCCTAAACCCTAAACCCCAAATCCTAAACCCTGAACCCTAAACCCTAAACCCTAAAGCCCAAACCCTAAACCCTAAACCCAAACCCCTAAACCCAAACCCTAAACCCCTGAAACCCTATACCATAAAACCTTGAATCACTAAACCCTAAACCCTAAAACCCTCTAGTGTTAAACCCCTAAAACCCAAACATGGAAAACCTATAACCCCTAACATTTAAACCCTAAACCTTAAAACCCTAAAGCCCAAACCCTAAACTCCTAAACCCTATACCATAAAACCTTGAATCGTAAAACTCTAAACCCCTAAAACCCAAACATGGAAAACCTATAACCCTAACATTGAAACCCTAAACCTTAAAACCCAAAAAGCCCAAACCCTGAACCCTAAACCCTAAACCCCAAACCCTAAAGCCCAAACCCTAAACCCTAAACACTAAACCCTAAAATCTTGAAGCACAAAATTGAAAACCCCAAACTCTAAACCCTAAACCCTAAACCCTACAACCCTTAACCCTAAACCCGCTAGGGTTAAACCCTAAAACCCAAACCCTAAACCCAAACCCTAAACCCAAACCCTAAACCCTAAAACCCTAAACCCCAAACCCTAAACCCCCCTAAACCCTAAACCCTAAAGCCCAAACACTAAACCCTAAACCCAAACCCTAAACCCAAACCCTAAACCCTAAACCCTATACCATAAAACCTTGAATCACAAAAGCCTAAACCCTAAACCCCAAACCCTAAACCCTAAACCCTAAACCCTAAAGCCCAAACCCTAAACCCTAAACCCTAAACCCTAAACCCTAAAATCTTGAAGCACAAAATTGAAAACCCCAAACCCTAAACCCTAAACCCTAAAACCCTTAACCCTAAACCCTCTAGGGTTAAACCCTAAAACCCAAACATGGAAAACCTATAACCCTAACATTAAAACCCTAAACCATAAAACCCAGAAAGCCCAAACCTTAAACCCTAAACCCAAATCCTAAACCCTAAACCCTATACCATAAAACCTTGAATCGTAAAAACTCTAAACCCTAAAACCCAAACATGGAAAACCTATAACCCTAACATTGAAACCCTAAACCTTAAAACCCAAAAAGCCCAAACCCTGAACCCTAAACCCTAAACCCTAAAACCTTGAATCACTAAGCCCTAAACCCTAAATCCTAAAACATTAAAGCACAAAATTGAAAACCCCAAACCCTAAACCCTTAACCCTATACCCTCTAAGGTTAAACCCTAAAACCCAAACATGATAAACCTATAACCCTAACATTGAAACCCTAAACCTTAAAACCCAAAAAGCCCAAACCCTAAACCCTATACCATAAAACCTTGAATCACAAAACCCTAAACCCTAAACCCTAAACCCTAAAACCCCTTAACCCTAAACCCCTGTGGTTAAACCCTAAAACCCCAAACATGGAAAACCTATAACCCTAACATTGAAACCCTAAACCTTAAAAACCCAAAAAGCCCAAACCCCGAACTCCTAAAAACTAAACCCTAAACCCCAAACCCTAAACCCTAAACCTAAACGCTAAACCCAAACCCTAAACCCTAAACCCTATACCATAAAAACCTTGAATCACAAAAGCCTAAACCCTAAACCTACCCTAAACTCTAAACCCTAAACCCAAACCCTAAACCCTAAACCCTATACTATAAAAACCCTTGAATCACAAAAGCCTCAAACCCTAAACCCCAAACCCAAAACCCTAAACCCTAAACCCTAAACCCCAAATCCTAAACCCCAAACCCTAAACCCTAAAACCCTAAAGCCCAAACCCTAAACCCTAAACCCAAACCCTAAACCCAAACCCCCAAACTCCTGAACTCCTATACCATAAAACCTTGAATCACTAAACCCCAAACCCTAAACCCTAAACCCTCTAGGGTTAAACCCTAAAACCCAAACATGGAAAACCTATAACCCTAACAATAAAACCCTAAACCTTAAAACCCGGAAAGCCCAAACCCTAAACCCTAAACCCAAACCCTAAACCCTATACAATAAAACCTTGAATCAGAAAACCCTAAACCCTAAAACCCAAACATGGAAAAACTATAACCCTAACATTGAAACCCTAAACCTTAAAACCCAAAAAGCCCAAACCCTGAACCCTAAACCCAAACCCTAAACCCTAAACCCAAACCCTAAACCCTAAAACCTAAACCCTAAACCCAAACCCTAAACCCTAAACCCTATACCACAAAACCTTGAATCACAAAACCCTAAACCCTAAACCCTAAACCCTAAACCCCAAACCCTAAACCCTTAACCCTAAACCCTAAACCCTAAACCCTAAAGCCCAAACCCTAAACCCTAAAGCCCAAACCCTGAACCCTAAACCCTAAACCCTAAACCCCAAACCCTAAACCCTGAACCCTAAACCCTAAACCCTAAACCCTAAAGCCCAAACCGTAAACCCTAAACCCAAATCCAAAAACGAAACCCTAAACCCTATACCATAAAACCTTGAATCACTAAGCCCTAAACCCTAAATCCTAAAACCTTAAAGCACAAAATTGAAAACCCAAAACCCTAAACCTTTAACCCTAAACCCTCTAGGGTTAAACCCTAAAACCCAGACATGGAAAACCTATAACCCTAACATTGAAACCCTAAACCTTAAAACCCAAAAAGCCCAAACCCTAAACCTTAAACCCTAAACCCTATACCATAAAACCTTGAATCACAAAACCCTAAACCCTAAACCCTAAACCCTAAAACCCTTAACTCTAAACTCCCCTTAGAGTTAAACCCTAAAAACCCAAACATGGAAAACCTATAACCCTAACATCTGAAACCCTAAACCTTAAAACCCTAAAAAGCCCAAACCCTAAACCCTATACCATAAAACCTTGAATCACAAAACCCTAAACCCTAAACCCTTAACCCTAAACCCCCTAGGGTTAAATCCTAAAACCCAAACATGGAAAACCTATAACCCTAACATTGAAACCCTAAACCTTAAAACCCAAAAAGCCCAAACCCTGAACCCTAAACTCCTAAACCCTATACCATAAAACCTTGAATCACAAAAAGCCTAAACCCCTAAACCCCAAACCCTAAACCCTAAACCCTAAACCCCAAATCCTAAACCCTGAACCCTAAACCCTAAACCCTAAAGCCCAAACCCTAAACCCTAAACCCAAACCCTAAACCCAAACCCCAAACCCTGAACCCTATACCATAAAACCTTGAATCACTAAACCCTAAACCCCAAACCCTAAACCCTCTAGGGTTAAACCCTAAAACCCAAACATGGAAAACCTATAACCCTAATATTAAAACCCTAAACCTTAAAATCCGGAAAGCCCAAACCCTAAACCCTAAACCCAAACCCTAAACCCTATACCATAAAACCTTGAATCAGAAAACCCTAAACCCTAAAACCCAAACATGGAAAACCTATAACCCTAACAATGAAACCCTAAACCTTAAAACCCAAAAACCCCAAACCCTGAACCCTAAACCCTAAACCCTAAACCCTGAAGCCCAAACCCTAAACCCTAAACCCTAAACACTAAACCCTAAAATCTTGAAGCACAAAATTGAAAACCCCAAACCCTAAACCCTAAACCCTAAACCCTACAACCTTTAACCCTAAACCCTCTAGGGTTAAACCCTAAAACCCAAACCCTAAACCCAAATCCTAATCCCAAACCCTAAACCCTAAACCCTATACCCTAAAACCCTTAACCCTAAACCCCCTAGGGTTAAACCCCTAAACCCTAAACATGGAAAACCTATAACCTAACATTGAAACCCTAAACCTTAAAACCCAAAAAGCCCAAACCCTAAACCCTAAACCCTAAACCCCAAACGCTGAACCCTAAACCCTATACCATAAAACCTTGAATCAGAAAACCCTAAACCCTAAAACCCAAACATGGAAAACCTATAACCCAAACATTGAAACCCTAAACCTTAAAACCCAAAAAGCCCAAACCCTGAACCCTAAACCCAAACCCTAAACCCTAAACCCAAACCCTAAACCCTAAACCTAAACCCTAAACCCTAACCCTAAACCCTAAACCCTATACTATAAAACCTTGAATCACAAAACCCTAAACCCTAAACCCTAAAGCCCAAACCGTAAACCCTAAACCCAAATCCTAAAACCGAAACCCTAAACCCTAAACCCTATACCCATAAAACCCTGAAACCACTAAACCCTAAACCCTAAATCCCTAAAACCTTAAAGCACAAAATTGAAAACCCTAAAACCCTAAACCCTTAACCCTAAACCCTTTCAGAGTTAAACCCTAAAACCCCAGACATGGAAAACCTATAACGCTAACATTGAAAACCCCTAAACCCTTAAAAACCCAAAAAGCCCAAACCCTAAACCCTATACCATAAAACCTCGAATCACAAAAACCCTAAACCCTAAACCCTAAAACCCTTAACTCCTAAACCCCCTATGGTTAAACCCTAAAACCCCAAACATGGAAAACCTATAACCCTAACATTGAAACCCTAAACCCTTAAAACCCAAAAAGCCCAAACCCTAAACCCCTATACCATAAAACCTTGAATCACAAAACCCTAAACCCTAAACCCTAAAACCCTTAAACCCTAAAACCTCTAAAGGGTTAAACCCTAAAACCCAAACATGGAAAAACCTATAACCCTAACATTGAAACCCTAAACCCTTAAAACCCAAAAAGCCCAAACCCCCGAACCCTAAACCCTAAACCCTATACCATAAAACCCTGAATCACAAAAGCCTAAACCCTAAACCCCAAACCCTAAACCCTAAACCCTAAACCCCAAATCCTAAACCCTGAACCCTAAACCCTAAACCCTAAAGCACAAACCCTAAACCCTAAAGCCCAAACCCTAAACCCTAAACCCAAACCCTAAACCCAAACCCCAAACCCTGAACCCTATACCATAAAACCTTGAATCACTAAACCCTAAACCCCAAACCCTAAACCCTCTAGGGTTAAACCCTAAAACCCAAACATGGAAAACCTATAACCCAAATATTAAAACCCTAAACCTTAAAACCCAGAAAGCCCAAACCCTAAACCCTAAACCCAAACCCTAAACCCTAAACCCTATACCATAAAACCTTGAATCAGAAAACCCTAAACCCTAAAACCCAAACATGGAAAACCTATAATCCTAACATTGAAACCCTAAACCTTAAAACCAGAAAAGCCCAAACCCTGAACCCTAAGCCCAAACCCTAAACCCTAAACCCTAAACCGAAACCCTAAACCCTAAACCTAAACCTAAACCCTAAACCGAAACCCTAAACCTAAACCCTATACCTTAAAACCTTGAATCACAAAACCCTAAACCCTAAACCCTAAACCCTAAACCCTAAACCCAAACCCTAAACCCTAAACCCTATACCATAAAACCTTGAATCACAAAACCCTAAACCCTAAACCCTAAACCCCAAACCCTAAACCCTAAATCCCAAACCCTAAACCCTGAACCCTAAACCCTAAAGCCCAAACCCTAAACCCTAAACCCAAATCCTAAACCCAAACCCTAAACCCTATACCATAAAACCTTGAATCACTAAGCCCTAAACCCTAAATCCTAAAACCTTAAAGCACAAAATTGAAAACCCCAAACGCTAAACCCTTAACCCTAAACCCTCTAGGGTTAAACACTAAAACCCAAACATGGAAAACCTATAACCCTAACATTGAAACCCTAAACCTTAAAACCCAAAAAGCCCAAACCCTAAACCCTATACCATAAAACCTTGAATCACAAAACCCTAAACCCTAAACCCTAAAACCCTTAACCCTAAACCCCCTAGGGTTAAACCCTAAAACCAAAACATGGAAAACCTATAACCCTAACATTGAAACCCTAAACCTTAAAACCCAAAAAGCCCAAACCCTGAACCCTAAACCCTAAACCCTATACCATAAAACCTTGAATCAGAAAACCCTAAACCCTAAAACCCAAACATGGAAAACCTATAACCCTAACAATGAAACCCTAAACCTTAAAACCCAAAAACCCCAAACCCTGAACCCTAAACCCTAAACCCTAAACCCTAAAGCCCAAACCCTAAACCCTAAACCCTAAACACTAAACCCTAAAATCTTGAAGCACAAAATTGAAAACCCCAAACCCTAAACCCTAAACCCTAAACCCTACAACCCTTAACCCTAAACCCTCTAGGGCTAAACCCTAAAACCCAAACCCTAAACCCAAATCCTAAACCCAAACCCTAAACCCTAAACCCTATACCCTAAAACCCTTAACCCTAAACCCCCTAGGGTTAAACCCTAAAACCCAAATATGGAAAACCTATAACCCTAACATTGAAACCCTAAACCTTAAAACCCAAAAAGCCCAAACCCTAAACCCTAAACCCTAAACCCCAAACGCTGAACCCTAAACCCTATACCATAAAACCTTGAATCACAAAACCCTAAACCCTAAACCTTATACCCAAACCCTAAACCCTAAACCCCAAACCCTAAACCCTAAACCCCAAACCCCCCTAAACCCTAAACCCTAAAGCCCAAAACCCTAAACGCTAAACCCTATACCATAAAACCTTGAATCACTAAACCCTAAACCCTAAACCCCAAACCCTAAACCCTAAACCCTAAAACCTTGAAGCACAAAATTGAAAACCCCAAACCATAAACCCTAAACCCTAAACTTTAAAGCCACAAAACCTAAAAATAAACCCTGAATCAAAAAATCTAAAACCCAAAACCCTAAATCCTAAACCCCAAACCCTGAACCCTTAAACCCCAAATCCTAAACCCTAAAGCCTAAACACAAAACCAGAAACCCTAAACCCTAAACTATAAAATAAAAAATCCAAAACCCTAAACCGTTAACCCTAAATCCTAAACACAAAACCCTAAACCTTAAACAATAAAACTTGAAATCTCAGACCCTAAACCCTAAAACCTAAAAAAATAAACCGTAAACGAAAACCCCAAACCCTAAACCCTAAACCTTGAATCACGAAACCCTAAACCCTAAACCCCAAACCCTAAACCCTAAACCCTAACCCCTGAACCCTAAACCCTAAACCCTAAAATCTTGAAGCACAAAATTGAAAACCCCAAACCCTAAACCCTTAACCCTCTAGGGTTAAACCCTAAAACCCAAACATGGAAAACCTATAACCCTAACATTAAAACCCTAAACCTTAAAACCCAGAAAGCCCAAACCCTAAACCCTAAACCCAAACCCTAAACCCTAAACCCTATACCATAAAACCTTGAATCAGAAAACCCTAAACCCTAAAACCCAAACATGGAAAACCTATAACCCTAACATTGAAACCCTAAACCTTAAAACCAGAAAAGCCCAAACCCTGAACCCTAAGCCCAAACCCTAAACCCTAAACCCTAAACCGAAACCCTAAACCCTAAACCTAAACCCTAAACCGAAACCCTAAACCTAAACCCTATACCATAAAACCTTGAATCACAAAACCCTAAACCCTAAACCCTAAACCCTAAACCCTAAACCCTAAACCCAAACCCTAAACCCTAAACCCTATACCATAAAACCTTGAATCACAAAACCCTAAACCCTAAACCCTAAACCCCAAACCCTAAACCCTAAACCCCAAACCCTAAACCCTAAACCCTAAACCCTAAAGCCCAAACCCTAAACCCTAAACCCTAAACCCAAATCCTAAACCCAAACCCTAAACCCTAAACCCTATACCATAAAACCTTGAATCACTAAGCCCTAAACCCTAAATCCTAAAACCTTAAAGCACAAAATTGAAAACCCCAAACGCTAAACCCTTAACCCTAAACCCTCTAGGGTTAAACACTAAAACCCAAACATGGAAAACCTATAACCCTAACATTGAAACCCTAAACCTTAAAACCCAAAAAGCCCAAACCCTAAACCCTATAACCATAAAACCTTGAATCACAAAACCCTAAACCCTAAACCCTAAAACCCTTAACCCTAAACCCCCTAGGGTTAAACCCTAAAACCAAAACATGGAAAACCTATAACCCTAACATTGAAACCCTAAACCTTAAAACCCAAAAAGCCCAAACCCTGAACCCTAAACCCTAAACCCTATACCATAAAACCTTGAATCAGAAAACCCTAAACCCTAAAACCCAAACATGGAAAACCTATAACCCTAACAATGAAACCCTAAACCTTAAAACCCAAAAACCATAAACCCTAAACCCTAAACCCTAAACCCTAAAGCCCAAACCCTAAACCCTAAACCCTAAACACTAAACCCTAAAATCTTGAAGCACAAAATTGAAAACCCCAAACCCTAAACCCTAAACCCTAAACCCTAAACCCTACAACCCTTAACCCTAAACCCTCTAGGGTTAAACCCTAAAACCCAAACCCTAAACCCAAATCCTAAACCCAAACCCTAAACCCTAAACCCTATACCCTAAAACCCTTAACCCTAAACCCCCTAGGGTTAAACCCTAAAACCCAAACATGGAAAACCTATAACCCTAACATTGAAACCCTAAACCTTAAAACCCAAAAAGCCCAAACCCTAAACCCAAAACCCTAAACCCCAAACGCTGAACCCTAAACCCTATACCATAAAACCATGAATCACAAAACCCTAAACCCTAAACCTTATACCCAAACCCTAAACCCCAAACCCTAAACCCTAAACCCCAAACCCTAAACCCTAAACCCCAAACCCTAAACGCTAAACCCTATACCATAAAACCTTGAATCACTAAACCCTAAACCCTAAAACCTTGAAGCACAAAATTGAAAACCCCAAACCATAAACCCTAAACCCTAAACTTTAAAGCCACAAAACCTAAAAATAAACCCTGAATCAAAAATTCTAAAACCCAAAACCCTAAATCCTAAACCCCAAACCCTGAACCCTTAAACCCCAAATCCTAAACCCTAAAGCCTAAACACAAAACCAGAAACCCTAAACCCTAAACTATAAAATAAAAATCCAAAACCCTAAACCGTTAACCCTAAATCCTAAACACAAAACCCTAAACCTTAAACAATAAAACTTGAAATCTCAGACCCTAAACCCTAAAACCTAAAAAAATAAACCGTAAACGAAAACCCTAAACCTTGAATCACGAAACCCTAAACCCTAAACCCCAAACCCTAAACCCTAAACCCTAACCCCTGAACCCTAAACCCTAAACCCTAAACCCGAAACCCTACAATATTGAAGCACAAAATTGAAAACCCCAAACCCTAAACCCTTAACCCTCTAGGGTTAAACCCTAAAACCCAAACATGGAAAACCTATAACCCTAACATTAAAACCCTAAACCTTAAAACCCAGAAAGCCCAAACCCTAAACCCTAAACCCAAACCCTAAACCCTAAACCCTATACCATAAAACCTTGAATCAGAAAACCCTAAACCCTAAAACCCAAACATGGAAAACCTATAACCCTAACATTGAAACCCTAAACCTTAAAACCAGAAAAGCCCAAACCCTGAACCCTAAGCCCAAACCCTAAACCCTAAACCCTAAACCGAAACCCTAAACCCTAAACCTAAACCCTAAACCGAAACCCTAAACCTAAACCCTATACCATAAAACCTTGAATCACAAAACCCTAAACCCTAAACCCAAACCCTAAACCCTAAACCCTATACCATAAAACCTTGAATCACAAAACCCTAAACCCTAAACCCTAAACCCCAAACCCTAAACCCTAAACCCCAAACCCTAAACCCTGAACCCTAAACCCTAAAGCCCAAACCCTAAACCCTAAACCCAAATCCTAAACCCAAACCCTAAACCCTAAACCCTATACCATAAAACCTTGAATCACTAAGCCCTAAACCCTAAATCCTAAAACCTTAAAGCACAAAATTGAAAACCCCAAACGCTAAACCCTTAACCATAAACCCTCTAGGGTTAAACACTAAAACCCAAACATGGAAAACCTATAACCCTAACATTGAAACCCTAAACCTTAAAACCCAAAAAGCCCAAACCCTAAACCCTATACCATAAAACCTTGAATCACAAAACCCTAAACCCTAAACCCTAAAACCCTTAACCATAAACCCTCTAGGGTTAAACACTAAAACCCAAACATGGAAAACCTATAACCCTAACATTGAAACCCTAAACCTTAAAACCCAAAAAGCCCAAACCCTAAACCCTATACCATAAAACCTTGAATCACAAAACCCTAAACCCTAAACCCTAAAACCCTTAACCCTAAACCCCCTAGGGTTAAACCCTAAAACCAAAACATGGAAAACCTATAACCCTAACATTGAAACCCTAAACCTTAAAACCCAAAAAGCCCAAACCCTGAACCCTAAACCCTAAACCCTATACCATAAAACCTTGAATCACAAAAGCCTAAACCCTAAACCCCAAACCCTAAACCCTAAACCCTAAACCCCAAATCCTAAACCCTGAACCCTAAACCCTAAACCCTAAAGCCCCAAACCCTAAACCCTAAACCCAAACCCTAAACCCAAACCCCAAACCCTGAACCCTATACCATAAAACCTTGAATCACTAAACCCTAAACCCCAAACCCTAAACCCTCTAGGGTTAAACCCTAAAACCCAAACATGGAAAACCTATAACCCTAATATTAAAACCCTAAACCTTAAAATCCGGAAAGCCCAAACCCTAAACCCTAAACCCAAACCCTAAACCCTATACCATAAAACCTTGAATCAGAAAACCCTAAACCCTAAAACCCAAACATGGAAAACCTATAACCCTAACAATGAAACCCTAAACCTTAAAACCCAAAAACCCCAAACCCTGAACCCTAAACCCTAAACTCCTAAAACCCCTGAAGCCCAAACCCTAAACTCCTAAACCCTAAACACTAAACCCCTAAAATCTTGAAGCACAAAAACTGAAAACCCCAAACTCCTAAACCCTAAACTCCTAAACCCTACAACCTTAACCCTAAACCCTTTCAGTGTTAAAACCCTAAAACCCAAACCCTAAACCCAAATCCTAAACCCAAACTCCTAAACCCTAAACCCCTATACCCTAAAACCCTTAACCCTTAAAAACCCTCCTTTAGGTTAAACCCTAAAACCCAAATATGGAAAACCTATAACCCTAACATTGAAACCCTAAACCTTAAAACCCAAAAAGCCCAAACCCTAAACCCTAAACCCTAAACCCCAAACGCTGAACCCTAAACCCTATACCATAAAACCTTGAATCAGAAAACCCTAAACCCTAAAACCCAAACATGGAAAACCTATAACCCAAACATTGAAACCCTAAACCTTAAAACCCAAAAAGCCCAAACCCTGAACCCTAAACCCAAACCCTAAACCCTAAACCCAAACCCTAAACCCTAAACCTAAACCCTAAACCCTAACCCTAAACCCTAAACCCTATACCATAAAACCTTGAATCACAAAACCCTAAACCCTAAACCCTAAACCCTAAACCCCAAACCCTAAACCCTGAACCCTAAACCCTAAACCCTAAACCCTAAAGCCCAAACCGTAAACCCTAAACCCAAATCCTAAAACGAAACCCTAAACCCTAAACCCTATACCATAAAACCTTGAATTACTAAGCCCTAAACCCTAAATCCTAAAACCTTAAAGCACAAAATTGAAAACCCAAAACCCTAAACCCTAAACCCCAAACCCTAAACCCTAAACCCTAACCCCTGAACCCTAAACCCTAAACCCTAAACCCTAAACTCCTAAAAATATCTAAAGCACAAAATTGAAAACCCCCAAACCCTAAACTCCTAACCCTTTCTAGTGGTTAAACCCTAAAACCCAAACATGGAAAACCCTATAACCCCTAACATTAAAACCCTAAACCTTAAAACCTAGAAAGCCCAAACCCTAAACCCTAAACCCAAACCCTAAACCCCTAAAACCCTATACCATAAAACCCTTGAATCGAAAACCCTAAACCCTAAAACCCAAACATGGAAAACCTATAACCCCTAACATTGAAACCCTAAACCTTAAAAACCAGAAAGCCCAAACCCTCGAACCCTAAAGCTCAAACCCCTAAACTCCCTAAACCCTAAAACCCGAAAACCCTAAACCCTAAACCTAAACCCCTAAACCGAAACCCTAAACCTAAACTCCTATACCATAAAACCTTGAATCACAAAACCCTAAACCCCTAAACCCTAAACCCTAAACCCAAACCCTAAACCCTAAACTCCTATACCATAAAACCCTTTGAATCACAAAAACCCTAAACCCTAAAACCCCAAACCCTAAACCCTAAACCCTAACCCCGAACCCTAAACCCTAAACCCTAAAATCTTGAAGCACAAAATTGAAAACCCCCAAAACTCCTAAACCCTCCTAACCCTCTCAGGTTAAACCCTAAAACCCAAACATGGAAAAACCTATAACCCTAACATTAAAACCCTAAACCTTTAAAACCCGTAAAGCCCCAAACCCTAAACCCTAAACCCAAACTCCTATACCATAAAACCTTGAATCGTAAAACCCTAAACCCTAAAACCCAAACATGGAAAACCTATAACCCTAACATTGAAACCCTAAACCTTAAAACCAAAAGCCCAAACCCCCGAACCCTAAGCCCAAACCCTAAACCCTAAACCCTAAACCGAAACCCCTAAACCCTAAACCTAAACTCCTAAACCTAAACTCCTAAACCTAAACTCCTATACCATAAAACCTTGAATCACAAAACCCTAAACCCCAAACCCTAAACCCTAAACCCTAAACCCTAAACCCAAACCCTAAACTCCTAAACCCTATACCATAAAACCTTGAATCACAAAACCCTAAACCCTAAACCCTCAAACCCCAAACTCGAAAACCCTAAACCCCAAACCCTAAACCCTAAACCCTAAACCCTAAACCCTAAACCCTAAAACCTAAACCCTAAACCCTAAACTCCTATACTCTTAAAACCTTGAATCACAAAACCCTAAACCCTAAACTCCTAAACCCTAAACTCCTAAACCCAAACTCCTAAACCCTAAACCCCTATACCATAAAAACCTCGAATCACAAAACCCTAAACCCTAAACCCTAAACCCCAAACCCTAAACCCCTAAATCCCTAAACCCTAAACCTCAACCCTAAACCCTAAAGCCCAAACCCCTAAACTCCTAAACCCTAAAATCCTAAACTCAAACCCTAAACCCTAAACTCCTATACCATAAAAACCTTGAATCACTAAGCCCTAAACCCTAAATCCTAAAACCTTTAAAGCACAAAAATTGAAAACCCCAAACGCTAAACCCTAACCCTAAACCCCTAAACCCTAGGGTTAAACACTAAAACCCAAACATGGAAAACCTATAAACCCTAACATTGAAACCCCTAAACCTTAAAACCCAAAAAGCCCAAACCCTAAACCCTATACCATAAAACCTCAATCACAAAAACCCTAAACCCTAAACCCTAAAACCTTTCTTAACTAAACCCCCTAGGGTTAAACCCTAAAACCAAAACATGGAAAAACCTATAACCCTAATATTGAAAACCCTAAACCTTAAAAACCCAAAAAAGCCCAAACCCTGAACCCTAAACTCCTAAACCCTATACCATAAAACCTTTGAATCGAAAACCCTAAACCCTAAAACCCAAACATGGAAAACCTATAACCCTAACAATGAAACTCAAACCTTAAAACCCAAAACCCCAAACCCCAAACCTTAAACCCTAAACTCCTAAAACTCCTAAAGCCCAAACCCTAAACTCCTAAACCCTAACACTAAACTCCTAAAATCTTGAAGCACAAAATTGAAAACCCCAAACCCTAAACTCCTAAACCCTAAACCCTACAAACCCTTAACCCTAAACCTTCAGTGGCTAAAACCCTAAAACCCAAACCCTAAACCCAAATCCTAAACCCAAACCCTAAACCCTAAACCCTATACCCTAAAACCCTTAACTCCTAAACCCCTTTAAAGTTAAAACCCTAAAACCCAAATATGGAAAACCTATAACCCTAACATTGAAACCCCTAAACCTTAAAACCCAAAAAGCCCAAACCCCAAACTCCTAAACCCTAAACTCCCAAACGCTGAACTCCTAAACCCTATACCATAAAACCTTGAATCACAAAACCCTAAACCCTAAAACCTTATACCCAAACCCTAAACCCTAAACCCTCTAAACCCTAAACCCTAAACCCCAAACCCCCTAAACTCCTAAACCCTAAAGCCCAAACCCTAAACGCTAAACCCTATACTATAAAACCTTGAATCACTAAACCCTAAACCCTAAAACCCCAAACCCCTAAACCCTAAACCCTAAACCTTAAGCACAAAATTGAAAACCCCAAACCATAAACCCCTAAATTCTAAACTTTAAAGCCACAAACCTAAAAATAAACTCCTAATCAATAAAAATCTAAAACCCAAAACCCTAAATCCTAAACCCCAAACCCTCGAACCCTTAAACCCCGAAATCCTAAACCCTAAAGCCTAAACACAAACCAAAACCCTAAACCCTAAACTATAAAATAAAAAATCCAAAACTCCTAAACCGTTAACCCTAAATCCTAAACACAAAACCCTAAACCTTAAACAATAAAACTTGAAATCTCGTGACCCTAAACCCTAAAACCTAAAAAATAAAACCGTGAAACGAAAACCCCAAACCCTAAACCCTAAACCTTGAATCACGAAACCCTAAACCCTAAACCCCAAACCCTAAACCCTAAACCCTAACCCCTACCGAAACCCTAAACCCTAAACCCCAAATCTTGAAGCACAAAATTGAAAACCCCAAACCCTAAACTCCCTTAACCTCTAGGTTAAACCCTAAAACCCAAACATGGGAAAAAACCTATAACCCCTAACATTAAAACCCTAAACCTTAAAACCCAGAAAGCCCAAACCCTAAACCCTAAACCCAAACCCTAAACCCTAAACCCTATACCATAAAACCTTGAATCAGAAAACCCTAAACCCTAAAACCCAAACATGGAAAAACCTATAACCCTAACATTGAAAATCCCTAAACCTAAAACCGTAAAGCCTCAAACCCCGAACTCCTAAGCCCAAACCCTAAAACCCTAAACTCCTAAACCGAAACTCCTAAACTCCTAAACCTAAACCCTAAACCGAAACCCTAAACTCTAAACCTTATACTCATAAAACTCTTTGAATCACAAAACCCAAACCCTAAACCCTAAACTCCTAAACCCTAAACCCTAAACTCAAACTCCTAAACCCTAAACCCTATACCATAAAACCTTGAATCACAAAACCCCAAACCCTAAACCCTAAACCCCAAACCCTAAACCCTAAACCCCAAACTCCTAAACTCCTAAACCCTAAACCCTAAAGCCCAAACTCCTAAACCCTAAACCCTAAACCCTAAATCCCTAAACTCCAAACCCTAAACTCCTAAACCCTATACCATAAAACTCTTGAATCACTAAGCCCTAAACCCTAAATCCTAAAACCTTAAAGCACAAAATTGAAAACCCCAAACTCTAAACCCTTAACCCTAAAACCCTCTGGTGGCTAAACACTAAAACCCAAACATGGAAAACCTATAACCCTAACATTGAAACCCTAAACCTAAAAACCCAAAAAGCCCAAACCCTAAACCCTATAACATCAAAACCTTGAATCACAAAACCTCAAACCCTAAAAGCTAAAACCCTTTAACTCCTAAACCCCTAGGGTTAAACCCTAAAACCAAAACATGGAAAACCTATAACCCTAAACATTGAAACCCTAAACTCTTAAAACCCAAAAAAGCCCAAACCCCGAACCCTAAACCCTAAACCCTATACCATAAAACCTCGAATCGAAAACCCTAAACTCCTAAAACCCAAACATGGAAAACCTATAACCCTAACAATGAAACCCTAAACCTTAAAAACCCAAAACCATAAACCCCTGAACCCCTAAACCCTAAACCCTAAACCCCTAAAGCCCAAAACCCTAAACTCCAAACCCTAAACACTAAACCCTAAAATCTTAAAGGACAAAATTGAAAACCCCAAACCCTAAACCCTAAACTCTAAACCCTAAACCCTACAACCTTAACCCTAAACCTCATGGCTAAACCCCAAAACCCAAACCCTAAACCCAAATCCTAAACCCAAACTCCTAAACCCTAAACTCCTATACTCCCTAAAACCCTTAACTCCTGAAACCTCCTTTGTAGTATAAACCCTAAAACCCAAATATGGAAAACCTATAACCCTAACATTGAAACCCTAAACCTTAAAACCCAAAAAGCCCAAACCCTAAACCCAAAACTCCTAAACCCCAAACGCTCGAACCCTAAACCCTATACCCATGAAAAACCATGAATCATAAAACCCTATAACCACTAAACCTTATACCCAAAACCCTAAACCCCAAACCCTAAACCCTAAACCCCAAACCCTAAACCCTAAACCCCAAAACCCTAAACGCTAAACCCTATACCATAAAACCTTGAATCACTAAACCCTAAACCCTAAAACCTCTTGAAGCTACAAAATTGAAAACCCCAAACCATAAACCCTAAACTCTAAACTCCTAAAGCCACAAAACCTAAAATAAACCCTGGATCAAAAATCTAAACCCAAAAACCCTAAATCCTAAACCCCAAAACCTCAAACCCTTAAACCCCAAAACCCTAAACCCTAAAGTAAACACAAAACCAGAAACCTAAACCCTAAAACTATAAAATAAAAATCCAAAACCCCTAAACCGTTAACCCTAAATCCTAAACACAAAAATCCTAAACCTTAAAAACAATAAAACTTGAAAATCTCAGACTCTAAACCCTAAAACCTAAAAATAAACCGTAAACGAAAACTCCCAAACCTTGAATCACGAAACCCAAACCCTAAAACTCCCAAACCCTAAACTCCTCAAACCCCTAAACCCCGAAACCCTAAACCCCAACCCTAAACCCTAAACCCTACAATATTGAAGCACAAAAATTGAAAACCCCAAACCCTAAACCCTTAACCCTTCAGGTTAAACCCTAAACCCAAACATGGAAAAAACCTATAACCTCCCAACATTAAAACCCTAAACCTTAAAACCCTAAAGCCCAACCCTAAACCCTAAACCCAAACCCTAAACCCTAAACCCTATACCATAAAACCTTGAATCAGAGATCCCTAAACTCCTAAACCCAAACATGGAAAACCTATAACCCTAACATTGAAACCCTAAACCTCCAAAACCTAAAAAGCCCAAACTCAACCCTAAAGCCCAAACCCTAAACCCTAAACCCTATAACCCGACTAAACTCCTAAACCTAAACCCTAAAAACCCAAACCCTAAACCCTAAACCCTATACCATAAAACCTGAATCACAAAACCCTAAACCCCAAACCCAAACTCCTAAACTCCCTAAACCCTCATACCATAAAACCTTAAATCACAAAAAACCCTAAACCCTAAAACCCTAAACTCTAAACCCTAAACCCCTAAACCCTAAAGCCCAAACCCTAAACCTAAACCTAAAGCCCAAACCTAAACCCTAAACCCAAACTCCTAAACCCAACCTAACCCCTAAACCCTATACCATAAAACCTTTGGAATCACTAAGCCTAAACCCCTAAAATCCTAAAACCCTTAAAGCACACCTTGAAAACACCCAAACGCTAAACCCCTAACTCATAAACCTCTAGGAAAGTTAAACACTAAAACCCAAACATGGAAAACTTATAACCCTAACATTGAAAACTCCTAAACTCCAAAACCCAAATAAAAGCCCAAACTTAAACCCTATACCATAAAACCCTGAATCCCACAAACCCTAAACCCTAAAAACTCACACTGACCCCTAACTCATAAACCCCTAGCATGTTAAACCTAACCCTACATGGAAACCTATAACCCTAACATCTAAACCCTAAACCCTAAAACCCACTCAAAGCTAAACCCTGAAAACCCTATACTCTATAAAACCTTGAATCACAAAACTCTAAACCCTAAAAGCCTAAAAAACTCTAAACTCTAAACTCAACCCAGTTAAACCTTATCACCAAACTGGAAACTCAACCTTTAAAACCCTAAACTTTGAAACTCCTAAACCTTAAAACTCACTTAGACCCAAACCCCTCAACCCCAAAACTCCTAAACCCTATACCATAAAACCTTGAATCACAAAACTGCCTAAACCCTAAACCCCAAACACTAAAAACCTAAACCCCAAACTAAACCTCTAAAACCCTAAACTCCTAAAAACCCTAAACCCTAAACTCCCTGAAAGCCAAACCCTAAACCCTAAACCCTAAACCCTAAACCCAAATCCTAAAACTTCAAACCCTATACCATAAAACCTTGAATCATGAAAAACCCCAACCCCAAACCCTAGAACCTCTTAAACCTGGTTAAACCCTAAACCTGCAAACCCTGGAAAACCCTAGAAACTCCTAATATTAAAACCCTAAACCCTAAAATCCGAAGCCCAAACCCTAAACTCCTAAACCCAAACCCTGGGAAACCCTATACCATAAAACTCTGAATCGAAAAAACCCCAAACCCTAAACCCAAATACGAAAACTCCATAACTTTACACTGAAACCCTAAACCCCAAAACCCTAAAACCCTAAAACCCTAAACCCTCAAACCTCTAAACCCCAAAACTCCCAAACCCGAAACCCTAAACCCTGAAATCTAAACACTAAACCTCTAAAACTCTCTGAATCACATGACAAACCCTAAACCCTAAACCCCTAAACCCTAAACTCCTAACCTAAACCCTAAACCCTAGAACCCCAAACCCTAAACCCTAAACTCCCAACCTGAAACTCCCAAACCCTAAACCCTAAACCCTATACCCTAAAACTCACTTAATCACTAAACCTCCCAATCGCTTTAAACCCTAAACCTCCAACGCTGGAAAAACCCCAACCCTAAACACTGAAAACCCAAAACCTTTAAACCCACAAAGCCCAAACCCTAAACCCTCAAACCCTAAAACTCAAACGCCTAAACCCTAAACCCTATACCATAAAACCTTGAATCGTAAAAACCCAAACCATAAACCCAAACATGGAAAACCTATAACCCCAACACATTGAACCCTAAACCTTAAAACCCAAAAAGCCCAAACCTCGAACCCTGAAACCTAACCCTAAACCCTAAACCCTAAACCCTAAACCCTAAACCTAAACTCTAAACTCTAACCCTAACTCCTAAACCCTGAAACACTAACTAAAAACCTCAATCACAAACCCTAAAACTCCTAAACCCTAAAACCCTAAACCCCAAACCCTAAACCCTAAACCCTGAAACCCTAAACCCCTAAACCTTAAACCCATAACCTTAAACCCTGAAACCCAAACCCTAAACCCTAAAACCCCTAAACTCCTAAACCCTATACCATAAAACCTTGAATCACTAAACCCTTAAACCCTAAACCCTAAACACCTTAAACCCCAAAATTGAAAACCCTAAAACCCTAAACCTGAAAACCCCAAAATCCTAAAAACCCTAAAACCCTAAACCCTAAACGAAACCCTAAACTCCAAACTCCTAAAACCCTAAACCCAAAACCCATACTAGAACCTAAAACTAAAAACCCTAAACCCTAAACCTCTGAAAACCTCAAACCCCAAACTCCTAAAACCCTAAACATGCAAACCCTATAAACCCAAACATTGAAAACCCCAAACCCTAAAACCCTAAATCAAACCTAAAACCCTAAACCTCTAAACTACCCAAACCCTAAACCCCAAAACCCTAAACCTACCCAAAACCCCAAACCCTAAACCCTAAACCCTAAAACCCTAAAGCTTCCAAACCTCTAAACCCTGTAACCTCAACTCCTAAACCCTCAAACCCTAAAACCCTAAACCCTATACTCATAAAACCTCGAACTCACACTAAACCCTAAACTCCCTAAAATCCTCAAAACCCTTAAATCCAAAACTGAAAACCCCAAACCCTAAACCCTAAACCATAAAAACCCTAAATCCCTAAAACCTTAAACCCTCAAAACCCTAAAACATGAAAACCTATAACCCTAAAATTGTAAACCCCAAACCTTAAAACCCCAATAAAAGCCCAAACCCCTAAACCCTAAACTCATATCAAACCTTAAATCACAAAACTCTAAAACCCTAAACCCAAAACCCTCAAACCCTAAACTCCCCTAAACTTAAACCCTAACCCTAAAACCCTAAAACCTATACTCATAAAACCTTGAAACACCCTAAACCCTTAAACCCCAAACCCTAAACCCAAACCCTAAACCCTCTATAACCCATAAAACCCTAAACCCTAAAACCTACTAAACCCTAAATTTCAAACTCTAAACCCTAAAACCCAAACCTGAAAAACCCTATAACCCAAACTCTGAAACCCTAAACCCTATAACCCAAAAGCCCAAACCCTGAAACCCTAAACCCAAACCCTAAACCCTAAAGCCCAAACCCTAAAACCCTAAACTTAAAACCCTAAACCCAAACCCTAAACCCTAAACCCTATACCATAAAAACCCTTTGAATCACTAAAACCCTAAACCCTAAAACTCTACACTGAACCCCAAACTCCTAAACCCAAACTCTGAAAACCCCAAACCCTAAAACCCTAAAACTCAAACCTAAACCCTAAACCCTAAACCCTAAACCCAAACCCTAAACTCCTAAACCCTATACCATAAAACCCTTGAAACTCACTAAACCCTAAACCCTAAACTCTAAAACCTCTAAAGCTCAAAATAAAACCCTAAACCCTAAACTCCTAAACCCTGAAACCCTAAACTCTAAACCCTAAAACTCAAAACCCTAAACCTCTAAAACTCCCATAAACCTCCAAAACCCCTAAACCCTAAACTCTAAAACCTAAAACCTTGAAACACCCTAAACTACCTAAAACCCTAAACTCGAACTTTCAAAGCTAAACCCTTAAAACTCCCAAACATGACGATAAACCTATAACTCTCAACATTAAAACTCCTAAAACCTTAAAACCCTAAAGCCCAAACCCTAAACCCTAAACCCTAAAACCTCAAACCCCAAACCTAAAACCCTAAACCTCTCAAAAACCCTAAACCCCGAAACCCTAAACCCTAAAGCTCACTAAACTCCTAAACCCTAAACCCTAAACTCCTAAACTCCCAAACCCTAAAACCCTAAACTCCTATACCATAAAACCCTTTGAAACTCAAACCCTAAACCCCAAACCCCTAAACCCTAAACCCTTAAACCTATAAACCCTTGAAAACCCCTAAAAACCTAAACCCTCAAACTCTAAAACCTCTAGAGCTGAAAACCCTAAAACTCAAACCTCGAAAACCTATAAACCCTAACATCCCAAAACCCTAAACCCTTAAAAACCCTAAAACCCTAAACCCTAAACCCTAAACCCTATACCATAAAAACCTTGAATCACAAAACCCTAAACCTCTAAACCCTAAAATCCCTAAACCTCTAAAACCCTCTAGTTAAACCCTAAACCCAAACATGGAAAACCTCATAACCCTAACACTTGAAAACTCTAAACCTTAAAACCCTAAAAAGCCCAAACCCAAACCCTAAACCCCTAAACCCTATACCATAAAACCTTGAATCACAAAACCCTAAACCCTAAACCCCAAACTCCTAAACCCTAAACCCTAAACTCCCTAAACCCTAAACCCTAAAAACTCCTAAACCCTAAACCCTAAAACCCTAAACCCTCAAACCCTAAAACCCTAAAACCCTAAAACCCTAAACCCTAAACCCAAACCCTAAACCCTAAACTCATAAAACCTTAAATCACTAAAACCCCTAAACTCAAACCCTAAACCTAAACCTCTAAACCCTAAACCCTAAAACCCTAAAACCTGAAAACACAAAACCTATAAACCCCTAAAATACTCAAAACCCTAAACCCTTAAACCCTAAACTCCTAAACCCTAAACTCCTAAACCCTAAAACCCTAAACCCTAAAACTCCTATACCATAAAACCTCGAATCACAAAACCCTAAACCCTAAAAATCCCAAAACCCCTGAAAACCCATAAACCCTAACATCCAAAACCCTAAACCCTAAAACCCAAAAAGCCCAAACTCCTCGAAACCCTAAACCCAAAACTCCTAAACCCTAAACTCCTAAACCCTAAACCCTAAACCTAAACCCTAAACCCTAAACCCTAAAACCTTGAAAACCCTAAACAAAACCTTTGAAAAACCCAAACCCCTAAACTCTAAACCCTAAACCCTAAAACCTAAACCCTAAAACCTAAATCCTAAACCCTAAACCCTAAAACCCAAACTCTAAACTAAAATCCTAAACCCTAAAAAACCCCTAAACCCCTAAACCCTAAACCCCTAAAACCCTTAAACCCTGAAACCCCTTAAAGTTAAACCCTAAAACCCTAAAATCAACTGCAAAACCCCATAACCCCTAAACATCAAACCCTAAACCCTAAAACTCCAAAAAAACCCTAAAACCCTTAAACCCTAAACCCTAAACCCCAAACCCTAAACCCTAAACCCTATACCATAAAACCTTGAACTCGAAAACCTCTAAACCCTATAAAACCCAAAACACATGGAAAAACCTATAACCCAAAACATTGAAACCCTAAACCTTAAAAACCCTAAAAAGCCCAAACCCCGAACCCTAAACCCCAAACTCCTAAACCCTAAACCCCAAACCCCTAAACCCTAAACTCCCTAAACCCTAAACCCTAAAACCCTAAAATCGAAAACCCTAAACCCTAAAACCCTAAACCCCTAAACCCTAAACCCTAAACCCCAAACTCCTAAACCCTAAACCCTAAAACCTAAACCCTAAACCCCTAAACCCTAAACTCCTAAACCCTAAAAGCCTCAAACCCTAAACCCTAAACCCAAACCCTAAACCCAAACCCTAAACCCTAAACTCCTAAACCCATAAAACCCTAAATCACTAAACCCCTAAACCCTAAACCCTAAAACCCTAAAGCACAAAATTGAAAACCCCTAAACCCTAAACCCTAAACCCCTAAACTCTAAACCCTAAAACCCAAACATGGAAAAACCCTATAACCCCTAACATTGAAACCCTAAACCCTAAAAAACCCTAAAAGCCCAAACCCTAAACCCTAAACCATAAAACTCTGAAAACCACAAAACTCCTAAACCCCTAAACCCTAAAACCCTTAAACCCTAAAACCCTCGAAGGGTTAAACCCTAAAACCCAAAACATGGAAAAACCTATAACCCTAAACATTAAAACCCCTAAACCTTAAAAACCCCAAAAAGCCCAAACCCCTAAACCCTAAACCCTAAACCCTAAACTCCTAAACTCCTAAACTCAAAACCCTAAAACCCTAAACCCCTAAAACTCCTAAACCCTAAACCCTATAACCTCAAAACCTAAAACCCCTAAACCTTAAACCCTAAAACCCTAAACCCTAAACCCTAAACCCCTAAACCCTAAACCCTAAAACCCCAAACCCCTAAACTCCTAAACCCTAAAACTATAAAACCTGAATCACAAAACCCTAAAACCCTCAAACCCTAAACCCTAAAACCCCTAAAACTCCTAAAACCCTCAAACTCTAAACCCTAAACCCTAAACCCTAAAACCCTAAACCCTAAAACCACTAAAATCCTAAACCCAAAACTCCTAAACTCCTAAACCCTAAACCCTAAAACTCTTAAACCTAAAACTCTAACTAAAACTTAAAACCCTAAAACCCAAAACCATGAAAACCCATAACCCCAAACACTTGAAACCCTAAACCTTAAAACCCTAAAAAGCCCTCAAAACCCTAAACCCTAAACTCCTAAACCCCTAAACTCCTAAACCCTAAAACCCTAAATCCAAAACCCTAAACCCTAAAACCCTAAACCCTAAACCCTAAACCCAAAACCCTAAACCCCTGAAAACCCTAAACCTTAAACCCCAAACTCCCTAAACCCTAAACCCCAAACCCTAAACCCTAAACTCAAACCCTAAACCCTAAACCCTAAACCCTAAACCATAAAACCTTAGAAACTCACAAAACTCTAAACCCTAAACCCTAAACCCTAAACTCTAAAACCCTAAACTCCTAAACCCTAAAACCCTAACTCAAAACTCAAACTCCTAAACCCTAAACCCTAAAACCCCTAAACCCTAAAACCCTAAACCCTAAAACCCCTAAACCCTAAACCTACTAAACCCATAAACCTTGAAACCCAAACCTAAACCCTAAACTCCCAAAACCCTAAACTCCTAAACCATAAAACTCTAAAACCCTAAAACCCTAAACTCCTAAAACCCCAAACCCTAAACCCTAAACTCCTAAACCCTCAAACCCTAAACCCTAAACCCTAAAACCCTAAACTCCAAACCCTCTAAACCCCAAACTCCTAAACCCTAAACCCAAACTCCTAAACCCTACAAACCCTAAACCCTAAAACCCCAAACTGCAAAACCCTAAACCCCAAACCCTTAAAACCCTAAACCCTCAAAACCTAAAAACCTAAACCCTAAACTCTGAAAACCCTAAACCCTAAAACCCCCAAAACCCTAAACCCTAAACCCTAAACCCTAAACCCTAAACCCTAAACCCTAAAACCCCAAAACCCTAAACCCTAAACCCTAAACTCCTAAACCCAAACTCTAAACCCTAAACCCTAAACCCTAAAACCCAAACCCTAAACCCCAAACCCTAAACCCTAAACCTTAAACCACAAAACCCAAAACCCTAAACCCTAAACCCTAAACCCTTAAAACCCTAACCCTAAACCCTAAACCCTAAAACCCAAACCATGAAAAACCTATAACCCTAAACATTGAAACCCTAAACCTTAAAACCCTAAACTCAAACCCTAAACCCCAAACCCTAAACCATAAAACCCTAAACTCTAAACCCTAAACCCTAAACCCTAAAACCCCTAAACCTAAACCTCTAAAGCTTAAACTCCTAAAAGCCCAAACCTGTAAACCCTAAACTCTAACATTGAAACCCTAAACCTTAAAACCCAAAAAGCCCAAACCCTAAACCCTAAACCCCAAACCCTATACCATAAAACCTTTAAATCACAAAAAACCCTAAACCCTAAAACCCCAAACCCCTGAAAAACCCTAAACCCATGAAAACCCTAAACCCTAAACCCTAAACCCTAAACCCCAAACCCTAAACCCAAACCCTAAACCCTAAAACCCTAAACCCTAAACCCTAAACCCCAAACTCTAAACCCTAAACCCTAAAACCCTAAATCACTAAACCCTAAACCCTAAAACCCTAAACTCCTAAAACCCTAAACCCTAAAACCCCAAACATAAAACTCCCTATAAACCCTAAACATAAAACCCTAAACCCTAAAACCTAAAAGCCCAAACCCTAAACCCTAAACCCAAACCCTAAACCCTAAACCCTAAACTCTAAACCCTAAACCCTAAAATCCCTAAACCCCTAAACCCTAAACCCTAAACTCCTAAACTCTAAACTAGCAAACTCCTAAACAAACTTGAAAACCCTAAACCCAAACCCTAAACTCAAACCCTAAACCCTAAAACCCCTAAACCCCGAAACCCTAAACCCTAAACCCTAAACCCCTAAACACTAAACTCTAAACCCTAAACACTAAAACTCAAACCCTAAACTCCTAAACCCAAAACCCTAAACCCTAAAACCCTAAACTCCCTAAACCCTAAACTCCTAAACCCTAAACCCAAACTCCTAAACCCTAAACTCCCCTAAACCCTAAACCCTAAACCCTAAACCCTATACCTCATAAAACCCTAACTCCAAAACCCTAAAGCTTTAAACCCTAAAACCCAAACATGGAAAACCTATAACCCCTAAACCTTTAAAACCCAAACCCTTAAAAACCCAAAAAGCCCAAACTCCCTAAACCCTAAACCCCAAACCCTAAACTCCTAAACCCTAAACCCTATACCATAAAACCCTGAACTCGTAAACTCCTAAACCCTAAAACCCAAACATGGAAAAACCCTATAACCCTAACATTGAAACCCTAAACCTTAAAACCCAAAAGCCCAAACCCCTAAAACTCCCTAAACCCAAACCCTAAACCCTAAACCCTAAACCTAAACCCTAAACTCCTAAACCCTTAAACTCAAAACCCTAAAACTCCCTAAACCTAAACTCCTGAAAACCCCAAACCCTAAACCCCTAAACCCTAAACTCCTAAAACTCATACTAACCTCTAAACCCTAAACCCTAAACATCAAAACCTAAAACCTCTAAACACTAAACCCTAAAACCCTAAACCCTAAACCCCCTAAACCCTAACCCTGAAAACCCTAAAACCCAAACCCTAAACCCTAAAACCCTAAACCCTAAACTCCTATACCATAAAACCCTGAAATCACTAAACCATAAACCCTAAACCCTAAAACCCTAAAAATCTTACACAAATTGAAAACTCCCAAACCCTAAACCCTAAACCCTAAACTCCCTAACCTGAAAACCCTAAACCCTAAACCCTAAACCCTAAACTCCTAAAAATACTTGAAACCCTAAAACCTAAAAACCCTAAAACTCCCTAAACCCTAAAACCCTAAACCCTAAAACCCTTGAATCACTAAAACCCTAAAACCCTAAACCCTAAACCCTAAACCCTAAAACCCTTTGAATCAAAAACCCTAAACCCCTAAAACCCAAACATGGAAAACCTATAACCCCTAACATTGAAACCCCTAAACCTTAAACCCAAAAAAGCCCAAACTCTGAAACCCTAAACCCAAACCCTAAACCCTAAACTCATAAAAACCCTAAACTCCTAAAAACCCTAAACCCTAAAACAAAACCCAAACCCCTAAACCCAAAACCTCAAAACCCTAAACTCTGAAACCCTAAACCTCAAACCCAAACCCTCAAACCCTAAACTCTAAAACTCCCTAAACCCTAAACCCTAAAAGCCCAAAACCCTAAACCCTAAACCCTAAACCCTAAAACCCTAACGAAACCCAAATCTGTAAAACCCTAAACCCTAAACCCTAAACTCCTAAACCCTAAACCCTATACCCTAAAACCTAAACCCTAAAACCCTAAACCCGAAAACCCGTAAACCCTAAAACCCTAAACCCTAAAACTCAAACCCTAAACCCTAAACTCTAAAACCCTAAACTCCTAAAACTCAAACCCTAAACCCTAAACCCTAAACTCCTAAAACCCTAAAACCCATGCAACTCCTATAACCCTAACATTGAAACCCTAAACCTTAAAACCCAATAAAGCCCAAACCCTAAACCCTAAACTCCTAAACCCCAAACTCTAAACCCTAAACTCCTACACCATAAACCCTGTAATCACAAAACTCCCACCCTAAACACTACCATAAACCCCTAAACTCCCAAACCCTAAACCCTCTAAACCCCTAAACCCTCAAACCCTAAACCCTAAAACACCCAAAACTCCTAAACCCCTAAAACCCTAAACCCAAACCCTAAACACCCTAAACTCCTAAACCCATAAAACCTTTGAAACCCTAAACTCCTAAACCCTAAACCCCTAAACCCCTAAACCCAAACCCTAAAACCTTAAACTCCCAAAACCCTAAACCCTGGAAAAACCCCAATAAACCCTAAACCCTAAACCCTAAACTTTAAAACCTACAAAAACCTAAAATTTAAACCTAACACTGAAACCCTAAAATCTAAAACCCAAAAGCTAAACTCCTAAACCCCTAAACCCCTAAACCCTTAAACTCCCAAACCCTAAACCCTAAAACCTCCTAAACACAAAACCCTAAACCCTAAACCCTAAACTATAAAAACTATAAAATCCAAAACCCTAAACCGTTAACCCTAAACCCTAAACACAAAACTCCTAAACCCTAAACTATAAAACCTGAAATCTCTAAACCCTAAACCCTAAAACCTAAAAAACCCAAAAACCCTAAACTAAAAACCCTCAAACCCTAAACCCTAAACTCTAGAACTCACTAAAACCCTAAACCCTAAAACCCCAAAACCCTAAACCCTAAACCCTAACCCCAAACCCTAAACCCTAAACTCCTAAACCCCTAAACCCTAAACCCTGAAACCCTAAACCCTAAAACCCTAAACCCAAACCTCTAAACCCTAAACCCTAAACCCTAAACCTCCCAAAACCCTAAACCCATAAAACCCTAAACCCTAAAACCCTAAACCCCAAACCCTAAACCCTAAACCCAAACCCTAAACCCCTAAAACCCTATACCATAAAACCTTGAATCTAAAACCCTAAACCCTAAAACCCATATGGGAAAACCCTATAACCCTAACATTGAAACCCTAAACCCTTAAAACCCTAAAAGCCCAAAACCCTCGAAACTCCTAAACCCACCCCTAAACCCTAAACCCTAAAACCTCGAAACCCCTAAACCCTAAACCTAAACCCTAAACTCAAACCCTAAACCCTAAACCCTATACCATAAAAACCTGAAACTAAACCCTAAACCCTAAAACCCTAAACCCAAAACCCATAACCCTAAACCCTAAACCCCTATACCATAAAAACCTTGAATCACCCTAAACCCTAAACCCTGAAAACCCTAAAACCCTAAACCCTAAAACCCTAGCCCAAACCCTAAACCCTAAACCCAAACCCTGAAAAACCCAAACCCTAAACCCTAAACCCCTAAACCCTAAACTCCTAAACCCTAAACCCTAAACCCTAAACCCTATACCACAAAAACCCTTTTTGAACGTTAAACCCTAAACCCTAAACCCAAACATGGAAAACCCATAAACCCTAACACTAAAACCCTAAACCTTGAAAACCCAAAAGCCCAAACTCCTAAACCCTAAACCCAAACCTCTAAACCCTAAACTATAAAACCCTTTGAATCACTAAACCCTAAACCCTAAAGCCAAACCCTAAACCCTAAACTCCTAAACCCAAACCCTAAACCCTAAACCCTATACCATAAAACTCAATCACAAAACCCTAAACCCTAAACTCCTAAACCCCAAACCCCTAAACTCCTAAAACGAACTAAACCCCAAACCCTAAAAACACTAAAGCCCAAACCCTAAACCCTGAAAACCCAAACCCCAAACCCAAACCCCTAAACCCTAAACCCTATACCATAAAACCTTTCGAATCACTAAACCCTCAAACCCTAAACCCTAAAACCCTACGCACAAAATTGAAAACCCCAAACTCTAAACCCTAAACTCCTAAACCTCTAGTGGTTAAAACCCCTAAACCCAAACATGGAAAACCCTATAACCCTAACATTAAAACCCTAAACCTTAAAACCAGAAAAGCCCAAACCCTAAAACCCTAATACCTAAACCTCAAACCCTAAACCCTAAACCCTATAAACCTTTAAAAACTCTGAACTTAAAACTCTAAACTAAAAACCCAAACATGGAAAACCTATAACCCTAATAACATTGAAACTCCTAAACCTTAAAACCCAAAAAGCCCAAACCCCTCGAAACCCCTAAACCCTAAACCCTAAACCCTAAAACCTAAACTCGAAACTCAAACCCTAAACCTAAACTCCTAAACCCTAAACCCTAAACCCTAAACCGACACCCTAAACCACAAACCCTAAACCTAAATCCCTAAACCCTAAACCCTAAACCCTAAACCTCAAAAACTCCTAAACCCTGAAAACCTAAAACTGCAAACAAACCTAAACCCTAAACCCCATGAAAACCTGAAACCCTAAACCTCAAACCCCAAACCCTAAAAACCCTTAAAACTAGGGTTAAACCCTAAAACCCAAACATGAAACTCAAACCTATAACCTTAACATTAAAACCCTAAACCTTAAAAACCCGTAAAGCCCAAACCCTAAACCCCTAAAACCCTAAACCCAAAACCCTAAACCTCACAACACCATAAAACTCTTGAATCGAGCCCTAAACCCTAAAACCCGAAACATGGAAAACCTATAACCCTAACATTGAAACCCTATACCTTAAACCCAAAAAGCCCAAACCCTAAACAAACTCTAAACCCTAAACCTAATGTCAAACCGCTGAAACCTGCCAGAGAGAGTCATACTCATACCCAACTCCTGAAACTCTAAACTTAAAACCCTGAAGTACACTAAACCCCATACCCTAAACCCTAAACCCTAAAACCCTAAACTAAACCCTAAACCCTAAAGCCCAAACCATAAACGAATCACCAAAAACTCCCAAAACCCTAAAACTCCAATCCAAACCCCAAACGAACTCCTTAAAAACGAACCCTAAACCCCAGCCCTAAACACACCAAACCCCAAACCCTAAACCATAAAACCCCAAACCTCGAAAACTCCTATACTGTTAACTCACCTGAATCACTAAAACCCTGAAACCCTAAACTAGAGAGCTGAAAACCCTAGAAACCCTAAACCTGGACCTCATAAAGCAAACCGTAATACGAAAACCCCAAACCTCAACCCTAAACTGGATCACGAGCTAAACTCCTAAACCCTAAACGAACCCTAAACTCCTATACCCTAAAACTCCTATGAAAGCTCAGAAAACCCTAAACCCTAAAACCCAAACCCTGGAAAACCCATAACCCTAAACCACGAAACCCTAAAACCCTAAAACCCAAAAACCCCAAACGAAACCCCAAACCCCTAAACCCTCAAACCCTAAAGCTAAACTCCTAAACCCTAAAGCTAAACCCTAAACCCTAAACTGAAGCTAAAACCTGAAAACCCCAAACTCCTATACCCTAAAACCCTGAAACCCTCTAGGGCTGCTAAACCCTAAAAGCCCAAACCCTAAACCCTAAACCCTAAACCCAAACCCTAAACCCTGAAGCACATCGATAAACCCAAACTCTCTTAAACCCTAAACCCTCAGCGCTAAACCCTAAAACTCCTTAACTCAGAACCTTCTAGGTTAAAACCGATAACCCTAACATGGAAAACCCTATAACCCTAATATTTAAAACCTCTAAACCTTAAAGCGTAAAGCTAAACCCTAAACCCTAAACCCCAAACGCTGGAAACCCTAAACCCTATACCACAAAACCTTTGAATCACAAAACTCTAAACCCTAAACCTCTACTACCCAAACCCTAAACACCTCAAAACCCTGAAAACACCCTAAACGCCTAAACCTCAAACCCTAAACCTCAAACCCCTAAACCCCTAAACCCTAAACCCTAAAGCCAAACCCTAAACCCTAAACCCTATACCACTAAAACCTCTGAATCGCTAAAAACCCTAAACCCTAAACCCAAACCCTAAACCCTACCCTCAATCGAAACCCTACACAAAACGCTAAACCCCAAACCCTAAACCCTAAACCCCAAACCCTAAATCACCCAAAAACTCCTAAACACTAAACTCAAACCCTAAACCGGCAAACCCTAAACCCCAAACCCAAAACCCTAAACCCTAAACCCTAAACCCTAAAACCCTAAACTCACTAAACCCTAAACCCGCCCAAACCCTAAACCCTCAAACCCTAAACTCCTAAAACCCAAACCCTAAACCCAAACCCTAAAACTCCTAAACCCTATACCATAAAACTCCTTGAATCACTAAACCCTGAAACCCTTTGCGAAACCCTTAAAACCCAAACATGGAAAACCTATAACCCTAATACTAAAACCCTAAACCTTAAAACCCTAAAGCCCAAACCCTAAACCCCAAACCCAAACCCTAAACCCTAAACCCTATATATAAAACCTCATCGAAAACCCTAAACCCTAAAACCCAAACATGGAAAACCTATAACCCGAACACTGAAACCCTAAACCTTAAAAACCCGAAAACCCCACCCTAAACCCAAACCCTAAACCCTAAACCCAAAGCCCTACTACCCTAAAACCCTAAATCAGCAAACTCTAAACTCTAAAACCTTTGAAGCACAAACACTGGAAAACCCCTAAACCCTAAACATCTCTAAACCCCTAAACTCTAAAACCCAAACAAAAAGCAACCCTAAACCCAAACCCTAAACCCTAAACCCTATACCCAAAACCCTAAACCCTCAAACCCCCAAAGCTAAACCCTAAAACCCAAACCTAAGCCCTAAACCCTAACATTAAAACCCTGAAACCTATAAAACCCTAAAAGCCCTAAACCCTAAACCCTAAACCCTAAACCCAAACCCTAAACCCTAAACCCTATACCATAAAAACCTTGAATCACAAACCCTAAACCCTAAAACCCTATACCCTAAACCCCAAACCCTCAAAACCCTAAACCCCAAACCCTAAACCCCAAACCCTAAACCCCAAACCCCTAAACCCTAAACCCTAAACCCTAAAGCCCAAACCCTAAACCCTAAACCCTATACCATAAAACCTTGAATCACTAAACCCTAAACCCTAAACCCCAAACCCTAAACCCTAAAACCTCTAAAGCACAAAATTTGAAAACCCCAAACCCTAAACCCTAAACCCCAAACCTAAAACCCCTAAACCCTAAACTTTAAAGCCACAAACCTAAAAATAAACCCCGAATCAAAAATCTAAAACCCAAAACCCTAAATCCTAAACCCCAAACCCGAACCCTTAAACCCCAAAATCCTAAACCCTAAAGCCTAAACACAAAAACCAGAAACCCTAAACCCTAAACTATAAAATAAAAACTAAAACCCTAAACCGTTAACCCTAAATCCTAAACACAAACCCTAAACCTTAAACAATAAAACTCTGAAATCTCGACTAAACCCTAAAACCTAAAAATAAACCGTAAACGAAAACCCCAAACCCTAAACCCTAAACCTTGAATCACGAAACCCTAAACCCTAAACCCCAAACCCTGAAACCCTAAACCCTAACCCCTAACCCTAAACCCTAAACCCTAAAGCCCGAAACCCTAAACCCTAAAACCCCAAACCCTAAACCCTAAACCCTAAACCCTAAACCCTAAACCCTAAACACGAAACCAAACCCTAACCCTAAAAAGCTAAACCCTAAACCCTAAAGCCCAAACCCTAAACCCTAAACCCAAACCCTAAACCCTAAACCCTATACCATAAAACCCTTAACCCTAAAACCCTAAACCCTAAAACCCAAAACCCATGGACCCTATAACCCTAAACATTAAAACCCTAAACCACAAACCCAAAAAGCCCAAACCCTAAACCCTAAAACCCTAAACCCTAAACCCTATAAACCCTAAAACCCATAAATCACCTATAACCCTAAATCTAAAACCCTAAACCCCTAAAAACCCTAAAGCCCTAAACCCTAAACCCTAAACCCAAACTCCTAAACCCTAAACCCTATACCCTAAAAACTCTCACAAAACAAACCCCAAACCCTAAACCCCAAACCCTAAACCCTAAACCCCTAAAACGAAACTCCTAAAACCCTAAAAGCCCCAAACCCTAAACCCTAAAAACCCAAAAAACCTAAACCCTAAACCCTAAAAACCCCAAACCATAAAACCCAGACCCTAAACCCTAAACCCTAAACCCTAAACCCTAAAGCCTAAACCCTAAACCCTAAACCCTTGAAACTCTAAAAACCTCAGAGTAAACCCTAAAACCCAAACATGGAAAAACCCTATAACCCTAACACTGAAACCCTAAACCTTAAAAACAAAAAAGCCCATCCCCTGAACCCTAAACCCTAAAACCTGAAACACATAAACCCTAAACCCTAAACCCTAAAACCCTAAACCTCTATCCCTAAACCCTAAACCCTAAACCAAAACCTGAAAAACCCTAAACCCTAACCCCGAAACCCTAAACCCCTAAAACCCCAAAACCCAAACTCCTAAACCCTAAACCTCTAAACCCCTAAAAACCTAAACCATAAAACCCTAAACCGCAAACCCTAAACCCTAAACCCCAAACCCTAAACCCTAAACCCTAAAAGCCCAAACCCAAACCCTAAACTCCTAAACCCTAAACCCAAACCCTAAACCACTAAACTCCTAAACCACTAAACCCAAACCCCAAACCCTAAACCCCAAACCCTAAACCCTAAAATTCACACAAAATCAAACCTCAAACTCCTAAACCCCTAAAACCCTAAACTCCTAAACCTCTCAGGTCATAAAACCTCTAAAAACCCAAACATGGAAAACCTATAACCCTAAACATTAAAACCCTAAACCTTAAAAACCCGTAAAGCCCAAACCCTAAACCCAAACCTCTAAACCCTAAACCCTAAACTCCTATACCATAAAAACCTCAATCAGAAAACTCTAAACCTAAAACCCAAAACATGGAAAAACCTATAACCCTAACATTGAAAACCCTAAACCTAAAAACCCACCCAAACCCTAAACACTGAACACCCTAAACCCTAAACCCAAACCCTCAAACTCCTACACCACAAAACCTTGAATCACTAAAACTCCTAAACCCTAAACCCTAAACCCTAAACCCTAAACTCCTATCTCCTAAACCTTACACTAAACCCCAACCTAAACCCTAAACCCTAAAACCCTAAACTCCTAAACCCCAAAACTCCTAAACGAAACTCCTAAACTCGAACTCAAACCCTAAAGCTCAAACCCCAAAACCCTGCACCCTAAACCCAAACCCTAAACCCAAACCCCAAACTCCTAAACCCTATACCATAAAACCTCGAATCACTAAACCCTAAACCCTAAACTCCTAAACCCCTAAGGTTAAACCCTAAACCCTAAACCCATGAAACCCATAACCTAAAACCTAAAACTCTAAACCCTAAACTCCTAAAGCTAAACCCTAAACCCTAAAACCCCAGAATCATAAAACCCTAAACCCTAAACCATAAAACCTATAATCCAACTTTAAACCCTAAACTCCTAAAACCCAAAACATCCAAAGCTAAACCCTAAAACTAAAACCCTAAAACCCTAGAAACCCACAAAACCCTAAACCCTAAACCCTAAAACCCTAAACAAAACCCTAAACTCCTAAACCCCTAAACCATAAAAACCCTAGAATCCCAAACCCTAAACCCTAAACCCTAAACCCAAAACTGCCCTAAAACCCTAAACCCTAAACCCTAAACCCCAAACCCCTAAACCCTAAACCCTAAACCCCTAAACCCCTAAACCCTAAACCCTAAACCCTAAACCCCTAAACCCTAAACCTCAAACCCTAAACCCCTAAACTCCTAAACCCCAAACTCCTAAACCCTAAACCCTAAACCTCTAAAACCCTAAAACCCCTAAACCTTAAACCCCTAAACCCTAAAACCCTAAACCTCTAAACCCCTAAACTCCTAAACCCTCAAACCCTAAACCCTAAACCCTAAACCCTAAAGCCCTATAACCCTAAAACTCTAAAACCCCAAACCCTAAACCCTAAACCCTCAAACCCTTAAACCCCTAAACCCTAAACTCCTAAACCCTAAACCTCGTAAACAAACCTAAACCCCTAAACCCTAAACCCTAAAAACCTCTGAAAACTGCACAAAACTCAAACCCTAAACCCTAAACCCTAAACCCTAAAACCCTAAACCCTAAAACCCCTAAACTCTAAACCCTAAACCCTCAAAACCCTAAACCCTAAACCCTAAAACCCTAAAACCCTAAAACCCTAAACCCTAAACCCCTAACCACAAAACCCTTAAACCCCTAAACCCTAAACTCCCTAAACCCTAAAACCCTAAACCCTAAAACCCTAAACTCCTAAAACCCTAAACCCTAAACCCAAACCCTAAACCCTAAACCCCTAAACCCTAAAACCCTTAAACCCTAAAACTCCTAAAACCCTAAAACTCAAAACCTGAAAACCCTAAACCCTAAACATTGAAAACCCTAAACTCTAAAACCCAAACTAAACCCCTAAACCCTTAAACCCTAAACCCCTAAACCCCAAAACCCTAAACCCTAAACCCTATACCATAAAACCTTGAATCACAAAACCCCTAAACCCCATAAACCCCTAAACCCTAAAACCCTAAACCCTAAAACCCCAAACCCTAAACCCTAAACCCTAAACCCTAAACCCTAAACCCTAAAACTCCTAAACCCTAAACCCTAAACCCAAACCCTAAACCCTAAAACCCTATACCATAAAACCCTGAATCACTAAACCCTAAACCCTAAACCCCTAAAACCCTAAACCCTAAACCCCTAAAACCCAAAACCCTAAACTCCTAAAACCCCTAAAACCCTAAAACCCTAAACCCTAAACTCTAAACCCTAAAACCCCAAAACATAAAACCCTAAATCACTAAAACCCTAAAACCCTAAACCCTAAACCCCAAAACCCTAAACCCTAAAACCCCTAAACTCCTAAACCCTAAAACCCTAAACCCAAAACCCTAAACCCTAAACCCTAAACATAAAACCCTAAACCCTAAACCCTGAAAACCTCAAAACCCTAAACCCTAAAACTCCAAACCCCTAAACCCTAAACCCAAACTTGAAACCCTAAACCCTAAACCCTAAAACCCTAAACCCTAAAACCTGTAAACCCTAAAACCCTAAACACCCTAAACCCTAAAACCCTGAATCACCAAAACCCTAAACCCTAAACCCCTAAACTCCTAAACCCTAAACCCTAAACCCTAAACCTCAAACCCTAAACCCTAAAACCCTAAACCACAAAACTCCAAAACCCTAAACCCTAAACCCTAAACCTCCTAAACCCTAAACCCAAACTAAACCCTAAACCCTAAACATAAAACCCTAAACCTTAAAACCCGTAAAGCCCAAACCCTAAACCCTAAAAACCCAAACCCTAAACCCCTAAACCCTATACCATAAAACCTTGAATCACAAAAACCCTAAACCCTAAAACTCAAACTGAAAACCTATAACCCTAACACTGAAACCCCTAAACCCCAAACTCCCAAAATAAAACTCCCAAACCCTAAACCCTAAAACCCCAAATCCCTAAACACCTAAAACCCTAAACCACTAAACCCTAAACCCTAAACCCTAAACCCCTAAACCCTAAACCCTAAACCCCTAAAAACCCCAAACCCTAAACCCTAAACTCCTGAAACCCTAAACCTTAAACCCTAAACCCTAAACCCTAAACCCTAAACTAAACCCCTAAAAC
The DNA here is from genome assembly GCA_028651295.1 of Catharanthus roseus. Taxonomy (NCBI): domain Eukaryota; kingdom Viridiplantae; phylum Streptophyta; class Magnoliopsida; order Gentianales; family Apocynaceae; genus Catharanthus; species Catharanthus roseus. The sequence continues at coordinate 285,020 of JAPQWS010000164.1, forward strand.
CCTAAACCTTAAACCCCTAAACCCCTAAAACCCAAACCCTAAACCCAAACCCTAAACCCCTAAACCCTATACCATAAAACCTTGAATCACTAAACCCTAAACCCTAAACCCTAAAACATCAAAGCACTAAACCCTAAACCCTAAACTCTAAAACCCCTAAACCCTAAAACCCTTTAAACTCCTAAACCCTATAGTGGTTAAACTCAAAACCCAAACATGGAAAACCTATAACCCTAACATTGAAACCCTAAACCTTAAAACCCAAAAAAGCCCAAACCCTAAACCCTAAACCCTAAACCCTATGAATCACAAAACCCTAAACCCTAAACCCTAAAACCCTAACCCTAAAACCCCCTAAACCCTAAAACCATAAACATGCAAAACTCGTAATCAACTCCTAAACTCTTAAAAACCCTAAACTGCTAAACCCGAAACCCCCAAACCCCTAAACCCCAAACCCTAAACCACTAAACCCTAAAACCCTAAAACCCTAAACCCTAAACCCTAAACCCCTAAACCCTAAAACCCTAAACCTCAAAACCCCAAACCCTAAACCTAAACCCTAAACTCCCTATACCACAAAACCCTTTGAATCACTAAACCCTAAACCCCAAACCCTAAACCCTAAAACCCTCAAACCCCAAACCCTAAACGCACAAAACCCTAAAACCCCAAACCCTAAATCCCTAAACCCTTAACCCTAAACTCCTAGGTATAAACCCTAAAACCCAAACATGGAAAAACCCTATAACCCTAAACATTAAAAACTCCTAAACCTTAAAACCCGTAAAGCCCAAACCCTAAACCCTAAAAACCCAAACTCCTAAACTCCTAAACCCTATACCATAAAACCTTGAATCATAAAAACCCTAAACCCTAAAACCCAAACATGGAAACACTCCATAACCCTAACATTGAAAACCCTAAACCTTAAAACCCAAAAAGCCCAAACCCTAAACTCCTAAACCCTAAAACCCCTAAACTCCTAAAACCCTAAACCCCTAAACCCTAAAACCTAAACCTAAACCCCTAAACCCTAAACCCTATACCCTAAAACCCTAAACCACAAAACCCTTAAACCCTAAACCCTAAACCCCAAACTCCTAAACCCTAAACCTCATAAAACCCTAAACTCCTAAACCCTAAACCCTAAACCCTAAACTCCTAAACCCTAAAAACCCTAAACCCTAAACCCTAAACTCCTAAACCCCTAAACCCTAAAACCCTAAACTCACTAAACTCCTAAATCCCTAAAACCCCTAAACTCCTAAACTCCTATACCATAAAACCTTGAAACCACTAAAACCCTAAACCCTAAACTCCTAAACCCTTTAAAGCCTAAACCCTAAAACCCCAAACCCTGAAAACCCTAAAACCCTAAACCCTAAAACCCTAAACCCTAAAACTCCTAAACCCTAAACCCAAAACTCCTAAACTCCTAAACTCCTAAACCCTATACCATAAAACCTCGAAAATCACAAAACCCTAAACTCCTAAACCCTAAAACCTGGAAAACCCTAAACCCTAAACCTTAAACCCCTAAACCCTAAAACCCAAAAAACCCAAACCCTAAACCCTAAACCCTAAACCCAAACCCTAAAACGCTAAACCCTAAACCCTAAACCCACACTCTAAACCCTAAACCCCTAAAACCCTAAACCCTAAACCCTAAACCCTAAAACCCTAAACCCTAAACCCTAAAACCCTAAACCCTAAACCCTAAACTCCCAAAACCCTAAACCCTAAAACCCTAAACCCTAAACCCTAAACCCTCAAACCCTAAACCCAAACCCTAGAAACCCTAAACCCTAAACCCCAAACCCTAAACCCTAAAACCCCAAACCCTAAACCCTAAACCCCTAAACTCCTAAACCCTAAACCATAAAACCTTAAATCCTAAACTCCTAAACTCCCTAAACCCTAAACCCCAAACTCCTAAAGCTAAACCCTAAAACCCTAAACCCATGGAAAAACCTCGATAACCCTAAACATTAAAACCCTAAACCTTAAAACCCTAAAGCCCAAAACCCTATAAAACCCTAAACTCCTAAACCCTAAACCCTATACCATAAAACCCCGAATCGTAAAACTCCCTAAAACCCTAAAACCCAAACATGGAAAAACCTATAACCCTAACATTGAAAACCCTAAACCTTAAACCCCAAACTCAAAGCTCAAACCCTAAACTCCTAAACCCTAAACCTAAAACCCAAACCCTAAACCCTAAACCCCTAAACCCTAAACACCCTAAAACCCTAAACCCTAAACCCTAAACCCTAAAACCCCAAACTGAAAACCCCTAAACCCTAAACCCTAAACCCTAAACCCTAAAACCCTAACACCCTAAACCCTAAAACCCTAAAAACCCTAAACCCTAAACCCTAAACCCTAAACCCTGAAACCCTAAACCCTAAACCCTAAAAACCCTAAACCCTAAAACTCCTAAACCCTAAACCCTAAACCCCTAAACTCCTAAACCCTTGGACAAACCCTAAACCCAAACATTAAAACCCATAAACCCTAAACTCCTAAAAGCCCAAACCCTAAACCCTAAAAGCTAAAACCCTAAACCCTAAACCCTATACCATAAAACCTGAATCACAAAACCCTAAACCCTAAACCCTTAAACCCTAAACCCTAAAACCCTAAACCCTAAACCCTAAACCCTAAAACCCCTAAAAACCCCTAAACCCTAAACCCTAAAACCCTAAACCCCAAAACCCTAAACCCTAAACCCTAAACCCTAAAACCCTAAACTCACTAAACCCCAACCCCTAAACCCCTAAACCCTAAACCCTAAAACCTTGAAACCACAAACCCTTGAAAACCCCAAACCCTAAACTCAAAACCCCTAAAACCCTAAACCCTAAACCCTAAACTTTAAAGCCACAAACCTAAAATAAACCCCCCGAATCAAAAAATCTAAAACCCAAAACCCTAAATCCTAAACCCCAAAACTCCCGAACCCTTAAAACCCCAAATCCTAAACCCTAAAGCCTAAACACAAAAACTAAACCCCTAAACCCCTAAACTATAAAATAAAAAATCCAAAACCCTAAACCGCTAACCCTAAATCCTAAACACAAAACCCTAAACCTTAAACACAAACTTGAAATCTGCATCCTAAACCCTAAACCCTAAAAATAAACTCAAACGAAACCCCTAAAACC